>WBZZ01004101.1:180000-221806 GCA_019918135.1 Paulinella micropora | reverse complement strand
AGGGAGGAGCGGTGGCTTGTCCACAAGTTTGACAAGAAGACATCTCTTAGTTTGCCTTTGTCCTTTTGTTGATGATAGGGCAATACAAGATTTATTTTTTTAGTCAATAACCTGGGAAAAATCACAAAACCTCAAAAAGAAGTTGTGTGATTTCACGGGAAATCGTGAAACTACAAATATGTCGTCTCACGATTTCCCGTGAAATCGTGAACTATCATTCTTAATAGTTCATGATTTCCGGGCCGGCCGGTGCCGCACTCTCTCGTCCGGACACCTCACTGGAAAGTACAGGATACACACGCACCCAATCACCCCGACCACTAAGACGGCGATGATTGCCACCACGAGCGGTTCCATTTTTTTTGACTTTGTTCTCTTTAATAATTAAAATGCATAATCTAGAATTTTTAAACCGATGCCACCTCCAGGCTACCATTACTTTCGTGCAAGTACTTGAAGTACGCGAGTAGATCGTAACATCATACAAGCAGTCAATGACTCCGCGCTTGCCCGACACGACGGCGGTGACAACCATCTCTTCCTGGCGTTGTAAGCGGGCACAGATGCATCAGGCGCCTGCTGGAACTTTAGCTTCAGCTGGTGGACGTCGCCGCGGGACCAGATGATGGGTTGGTCGTTCAGGTCGGTGACGGACGCGGTGTACTCCATCGCCTGGTTGGCCTCCCAGTCGGCAGCAGTCGCCCCTGTTCGTGTGCTGCTGAACTTGATCTTGACCCCGCACGAGCGCAGCCAGCTGCTGGAGGCAAGCACGGTGTTGAGGTTCGTCATCGCGGCCGTGGCGGGCGAAGTGTAGCGACGGTCAGTAACTCTGGCGAAAGTGGAGTCAGAGTCGATGTCAAGGACGGCCACCGTCATGCCCTTGAAGTCCACGGTCAGGCGGTTGGTGTCGTTCAGGGCAAACACCGCGGTGTTGGCGTACCATGCCCCGTACTTGAACGTGACGGTCGTGGCGCGCGACGCGGGGCCGGTGTTGATGACCAGTCGCTAGCGGTTGCCGACAAAGGTCTTGTAACCGTCCATCACGCCGTCTAACATGGCCTTGGGGTCGTTGCTGAACGGGATCAGGTACACGCCGTTGGACTTCAGGTAGGACCTGCGCACTAGCTGGCCCATCGTCTCCTCGCGGAAAAAGCGCTCGTCGATCGGGTCCCTTCGCCCATCTGCGATCTGCCGTGGACGTCTTCAAGATCGATTGTCGTCGCGTCGCCCAACATGTCGTAGGTCATCAAGCGTCCCGTGTTGTCGTAATTGTACTGCGGGTAGTAAGTGTTAGTGTCCACGCCGCTGTTGTATGCGGTCTGATCGCCTGATTGCGGATGAAGACAAACATCCCGCCGGAGTGGTGGGAGAATTGGTCCAGATCAAGAGCCACCGGTCGGATGGCTTGATGCGCTGGGCGTAGGCCGTGTACTGCACGAAGTCGATGTATTTTTGCTCGGCGACCTTGCCCTGCTTCAGCGGGCTCCTGCCCAGGCGCATCCCGTTCGGCAGCTGCGTGCAGCCCGTGATGAAGCGGATCTCGCTCAGGCTGGCGGTGCAAGGCACGGCGGGCGCGGACTGGCTGTTGACTGCCGACTGGGCCGCCACGAAGATCGAACCTCTGGGATAGAACCTGATTTCGAGATCGCCAGGCAGCGTGCTCAGGTCCAAATCCATGCCGTTAATCCAAGTGTGCAGCAGGGGCAAGTAAAAGTACTGCTCGTCGTTGTTCTCCCACTGGCGGCCGCTGATCTTGCCTGTCTTGGGGTCCATGTTGACCATGTCGGCGATCTGGTCGATGGCCTCTTGCGACAGCGTGTTGAGTATCAGGTGCATCATGTCGCCGTGGTACCGCGCGATTTCAGTGCCCGTCAGCGGTCGATGTACTCGATGCGCTCGAACCACTGAGTGGTAGGCAAAACACGCGAGTCGGTCGGCTGGCTGCCGCTGGTCGTGAACGTGATCTTAAATCGCAGGGTCGCATCGTGGATCGCGCCGGACTGGTTGTTCTCGAGGATAAAGCTAAAAAAAGCAGTGTTGCTCAGCGCCGAGGTCGTGGCGGCGGGCGCCATGATCGTCTGCGTCCAGCAAGGGCGGGCATTGATCGCGCGGGCGTGCTCGGGATCAATCACGATCTCCTGGCCGTTGCGCGCCCTCTTGCCGGTGGCGACTTTTTGCTGCTTGCTAGCAGGGGGCACGACGACGGTGGCGGAAGACATCATCGTTGCAGTATAATATTAAGGACAAAGAAGATTTTTTTTATTTTTTCAGGATCATGACGGCCCCGATCGCCGCGGCGCCGACCGCCAAAGGCAGCGCCATGGACTTGAGGCGCCCTCGGCGTTGTCGCCCAGCTGCTTGGTGGTGTCCATCGCTTCTTTCGGGATGTCGGTCACCTTGTCGATCTGCTTGCCAAAAAAGCCCGTGACTGACTTGAGAGTGCTGCCAAACTGCCGCAGCCCTTCGCGGGTCCGCTCCCTCCTCTCCGCCTTTCTGCGCCCTATGCGCTGTTCGGTGGCGGCGCGGGCGTCCTTGCGGGCGGCCTTCTTGGCCGTGTGCCGCTCGTGCCTTTCTCGCGTGCGCTTGCCCATCTTTCTTAATTAAACTTGATAAGTCACGAAAATCAAATTTTTCATTTTTATTTAAAAGACAATGACTTGGCAGATGCGTTCCATGACTTGCGCAATTTGTCCCAGGAACTGAGCGTCCTTGGCCAGACTTTGCTTGGCCAGAAATCTTTGCTGCAGCTGTTGCAGGGCGGGAGTCGGAGCACGAGTCTTGGCGGCCAGCTCAAACCAGATGCTAGCTTCGCTCTGGACGTACGCGGCGAGCTTGCCGTCCTTGTAGGCAGGCAAAAATAACTTTTCAACGGTCGCAACTTGTTGCTCAAGACCTAAGTTCCACTGCATCCGCAGGTCCTTGCTCTCGCCTGCAGACAGCAGCCCCCAGTTGTCCAGCACAGTCTCCAGGTCCGCAAAGAGCTTCTGCAGCGCTTGGCGCTTGGTAAGGCCGCCGAAGGAGGTCATCGAGCGTCACGTAGTGTGTGGGCAGCGGCTTGTCGAGGTCGCACGAGATTCATGGGCGCAAGAGCCGTTTGCAGCAGGCGCGCACACAGCCGACCACGATGATAGCGGTTGTGATGATCAGAGCCCAGGCCAGCAGAGCTTCCTCTTCCACTTGCATTCTTCACTCTAGACTAGCTACACAAGATTCTTTTTTTAGAAGCGGTAGTGTCCTTGGCCGCGGGGTTCAGGTAGCCCTCGTAGAAGTACTGACTAAACACTTCCGAAAGTGCGCCGACCAAGAACAAATGCTTGGCGGTATCACCGTCGCCTACCAGGCCAAGTTGGCCCTGCTCAGGAGGCGGGGCAACATGGCGAACAACAGGCCTCCGCCTGCCACGTGCACGGCCAAGCTGGGATACGAGGCTAAACGGCCCTCCTTGGTGCGGTTGAGGACTCTGCTTTGGATGAGGTCAATAGCAGTGGCGGTCACAAAGGCCACGACCGCCAGTCCAGTGCTCTTGCTGACCTGAGCGGCCCCTATTACGGGGACAGACGAAAAGCTAAACATCGCATTGCCTGGTATAACGACCGGGGCGGCCACATAGGCAAAAGCGGCCGCCGCGCTTGACAGGGCAAAGTTTTCCAGTGAGAACAGATCGCTCACGACCTCGGACATTTTCTTTTCGGAGAGATGTTTAATTGGCGTACAACAAAATAATTTTTTTTTATTATTTAACTGCAGGCGCTGGTGCGTCCAGATTTGTGGCTTGGCTCGGCTGTGCTGCAAGCATCGTGTTCTTGGCATGGGTGATGGCAGCCGTTTGTGCCGTCAGCAGGGCCAGTTCAGTCATAGGGTCCAGGCGCTGCAGCCCAATGCCCGCGCGCAGCTTGGCCCGCTCGAGCAGGAAGCACCACCGGTCATTGGCAAAGCAGGCCTCGGTCGTGCCAGAGATCTGGTAACGCGACCGGTTCGCTACTAGGTTTTCGAGGCACACGAGCCCTTGCTTGAGCACGGCGTCCGCCAGCTCGCCCGACAGTTCACCTTCCAACACTTCCTCTACTTCGTCCAACAACAGCGGCAGCTTCTGTCTCGGCAGCCTGCGCAGAGTTTTTGGGTCACAGTTGATGTGCGCCTTTTTGAGCTTGGGGCCAATCAGAGCGCTGCGGCCATAAGCGCACAAGAGCCGGTAGTTGGGGTCATCGCGTAGCACGGGGTCTTCTGGCGCTGGCGCTGTTCCTAGACGCCGTGCCAGGCTCGCTTGAGAAGGGCCTGCTGTCCGGCGACGCTTGGTAGGAGGCGGGGCTGCTGCCGCCGCTTTAGCCTCGGCGACAGGCGGTAGTGGGTCATTGGGTGGCTCGAGATTAGCGAACGGGTCTGTCATGCTTTCCCTTTGTCCTTTGTACAATTAAGATTGATTTTTCTATCCGATCATGTGCGCGTTTCCGGCCTCGTGGATGGTGGTCCAGCCGCGCACAGAGCCATTCTCGCGATCAAGGTTAGAACTGCGGGGATAGCCGCCCATTGCTGGTCACGAAGCTTGGCCGATTGATATTGTTCTACGAAAGCTGCCACTTGCATGCAGCCTTCCCAGCCGTTGCCGCACGTTCTTCGGAGCTCCGTGAGCCATGGCAACATGTTGGCGCCATCTGCGCCCCAGTCGGCAGGCGCGGCGCCGTTAACGTCAGCGGCGCAGTTCTTCTTGCGGAAATCTGCCCCGTACATCGACTGGATCTCCACGGGTGTACCAACGAGCAGGACTGCTCCTTTGTACCAAGGGGCCAGTGAGTTCTGCGACAGGCGCTGTGCCACATCCTTCATCTGGCCGATGGTGCCTGCCCGGCGCCCGCGCCCGCGGCGGACAGGGCCGAGTAGATAATCGAGCTGGTAGCGTGCGAGTCGGTCTGGATAATCGGCCGGGTCTCGGTACCATGTTCGACTTGGTTGGCCTGGGCGGCCGCCGACTTCTCTTCGCCGGTGTTGACTAGCGGCACGACAGGGCCACGGTGTCCGCTCATTTTGTTGATATAGTTAATCTGCCCGACAAGAAAAAAAAATTTTAATTATTTGCCGCCGCCAATCAGCTGCTGCTCGCAGCGGGCGGCTTGTTCGGGTGTCACTGCTAGCAAGATGGTCGCATCGGCAATGGCCGGCTGCTTGAACACTTTCTCGACGGGCGCTTCGGCCACGGTAGTCTGCAGGACCTCAATGGCCTTTCTTTCGGCGTCCTCTTGCTGTCGGCGTTTATGTCCCGCGACGCGCGCCTGTGTCTCGTTGACTTTGCCCAAGGCCAGCGCCAAAGTCGGGTCGAAGAAGGCCAGGTGTTGCATTTTTCTCTCCTTGTTTTGGCAGCCTACCAGTTTATTTTTTTTCAGTGAATGCCCTTGAACGCGTGTGCGATCTGGTCCGCGTCGAGGACGGCCTTGAGATCGCTCAATGCCGCCAGCATTTCTTCGCTGTCTTTTTGTTTGATAGCCAACTCGAGTCTCTTGGCCCTCTGTTGCTGGAACTCCGTGAGGTTGTCAGGCAAGGCGCGCAAGATCCACTGTGCCGCGTCCGTAGCAGTGGCATTTGGGCCGACAAGCTGACTGATATTGCCGTACTTGAACTCCTGTGCCACTTCGGTTTTAGCCTCTGGTGACCACTCGATCTGCGGCACATGGCCCGTGTCGCTAGCTATGGCGTGTGAGAGGAGGCCTTGCACCGTGCCCGTTGTCACGGTTCCTGCTGTCAGCAGAAGCTTGCCCGTGCCGAGTGCTAGGCCACCTACGCCCTCTACGAGTTTCATTCCTGCACCCCCGAGTAGCTTACCTCCTTCGCTTGCTACGCTGCCCACGCCTGTCGCCAAGTTGCCTACACCGCCCCCAAGGCCTGGTGCAGCGCTGTTGGCTGCGCTACCGATCGTAGTGCCGAACACGTCGGCGGAGCCGCCAACAAGAGCGCCGATCAAGCTGCCGACCACTCCACCGACGGCCGCGATCGTACCCAGTGCATTGGCGACCTTGTTGGCGCCGAGCGCATTTCCGACCTGGATAGTCAGGACCTTTTGCTTGTGTTTAGCCAGCTCTTTCTGTTTTTGTGCCAATTGTTGTTTGGACATTATCCCTTTTTGTTCCGCCTCCGCGAACTTGCTCTCGGCCGCGTCAATCTGGGCAAGCATCGCACTCTTGGCCTCCTGTAGCTTGGCGGCGTTGGCTTTCGTAGCTACTTTACTCTTGAGCTCGCTCATTTCCTTGGCGTCCTGTGTTGCCTTTGCCGTCAATTTGTCCAGATTTGCAATTTCCTCCTGGGCCTTTTCTCTTTGGACCTTGGCCTCTGCCTCTTGCTTGGCGGCTTGGGTAGTGGTTTCCAACAAGTCTCCCTCAGCATCCAGCTTCTTCTTGCTTGACTGATTAAGCTTCTTTTCTGCTTCCACTTTCTCGGCCTTCGCTTCGGCGAGCTCTTCTTGTTGCTTAGCCTTCTTTTCCGCGGCGAAGGCCTCGGCCTTTACCTTGGCCACTTCATAGCCGTGTTTTTCGTCACCGTACAGCTGTGTGGCCTGGTGCATCGCCACTGCCACGTCGATTGGGTCGGGGCTATATTCGTTGAGCGCTACTTGCAGCCGGGAGAGAGCAAGGTTGAGTGCCGGACTAGGAACCAGAACGCCGGCCGTGGGCTCGAGCAGCTTGTCTTTTCATTTGGTAAACGGGTCTGATCCGCCCATTATGGTAAAAAGAAACGAGCCAAAGTTGGTGTCCTTGGTAGCCTGAAGGAGAGTAGCCGCGTCGGCCCTGGTTTGTGGCGTGACGTACGGCGGCATGCTCTTGTGTGGCTTTATTGCGGCCGCCGCGGGCTTCTTGGTGGGAGGAGGGGGCGGCTCGTCTTCTTCCTTGCCCTCCTCCACTTGGCCGTCCTCGCTCTCTTTTGGACCCTCTTTCTTCTGCTACTTGTCCTCCTCCTTCGTCTCCGCTGCCTTAGGAGGCTCCTTGTCCTCTTCCTTTGTCTCCACGGCCTTTTTCGGCTCTTCTTCGTCCTCCTTCGTCTTCTCAGGTTCGTGCTCTTCCTCCTCAGTCACACCTGATTCACCCTCTTCCTCTTCAGTCGCATTCGATTCATCCTCTTCGCCTTCTTCCATCTTCTCCGGCTCGTCTGCCTTCGGCCCATCCTCTTTCTCCTTTGCTTCCGTGCTTCCCTCTGCAGCCTTCGGCCCTTCCTCTTTCTCCTTTGCTCCCGTGCTTCCCTCTGCAGCCTTCGGTTCCTCCTCTTTCTTCTTCTGTTCTACTGCCTTTGGCATCTTCTCCTTTTCAATCACTGCCGGCGCTGCCTCCACTGGCTCCAGCAGCTGCATGGCCGCGCCGAGGCCAGGATTTGCGTAGTGCATGAGGCCGCGGGCCTTGGCAGAGACGGCCACGGGGCCCTGGTTTTCCGGCCGCTTGAGCCGCTTCGGCATGGGCGATTCGTCCAGCCAGGCCGGCCTCTTCCGAGAACTGTCTGTTACTACCGGCCGGTTGCTGATCCATGGACAACCCGGCGTAAACATGTTTCTTTTCTTGAGACAGGCCGAGAAAAAAATTTTACTTTTTGTGTTTTTCGAGCAACTTGATCAATTGTTTATAATCTCTGACAGAGGCCTTGTTGCCTTTGGCCACTGTCGATTTTGCCTCAAGTTCTGCTAGCTTGGCAGCGATCTGATCCTTGTATGGCAACGGCTTTGGTTTACCTGCCAATGCCGCCCCGTGCATCCGCGCTCCGAGCCTTTTCCCGTCCGTGTCTGTCGTGTACTCGTGAATCAAGTCATAGACCTCTTCTTGCTCTTCTTTGGTGACAATGCTCTTGTTAAGCTTCTTGTCGCCCTTCACTGCCGCTATTAAGGCCCCCTGCGGGTCGGACGGGGTAGCGGCCTTCTTCTTGCTGTCATCGACTTTCTTGAGCTTCGGGCCCGCCAGGATTGCATCTAATAGAGCTGCCTTCGAGTCCGGGGCCGCAGTGGCAGTCTCTTGCTTGAACTTTTTGTAGGCTGTCCTTAACCGTTTGAAGTACTCATCGCTCGTTATGCTCCCTGCGTCGCGCTCTTGTCGCAGCTCGTCGTGCTTCTTGGTCAGCTTAGACATTGCCGCGTTCGCCTTCAATTCGGCTAGGGGTACGCCCGTCATCGCGGATACACGCTGGAGCAGACTACCGGTCGAGTCAGCAGAGCCTAGCTGCGATACGTCGTCGGTAGGTGCAGCAGCGGCAGCTGATGACAACGGCTTACTGAGTTCTGCGGGTAGTGGCGGCGCGGGGGGAGGGCCCTTCGCGTCGGCAGCGGCAGCGGCTGGAGCTGTGGTGGTCGACGTGCCTGTACCGGCCGCCGGTAGCGGTGGAGCTGTGGGGATCGAGGGGCCTGTACCAGTCGCCGACGGCGGCGGAGCTGTACCGGTCGCCGAGTTCTTCTTATCGTCGTCGTCGTGCACTATGACAGCCGCGCTGCTGTCAAACGACTGTAGCACCGGCGCGGCATGCGTGGCCTTCGCGTCAGTGGCAGCTGCGGCAGTGGCAGCAGGCACGGTTGCTGGCGCGACCGTATCTAGCACGACCGAGAGCTGCGGGTTGGCATATTTCATGATTTGCCTGGTCTTGGCCGCCATCTCGGCCGACCCGCCGCCCACAAAGCCAGTGCGCTGCTTCTTGCAGGAAACAGGTGCATCGCTGGTAAAAGCACGGCCGGCATGCCTCTTGCGCCAGGGCTTCATTTTTGGGTCGAACCTTTTTATCAAACTGTCTGGCGGCGAAAATAAAAAAACCTGCTACTTTTTCTTACTGACAACGGGTTTCTTCTTGGCCGGCTTCTTCTTGGCCTTGTTGAGCGCTGCCTTTACCACGGCCTTCGCCGGTTCGGCTTGGTCGACTAGCAAGCGCGTCCTGTCACTCAAGACCAGTGGCATATCTTTTTTTTAATATTCGGAGAGAAGTTTTTAAAAAAAATGATGCAGCAGCCGGAAGGCCCGGTTGAACGGCTGCCGGAGCCGGAACAGCAGCTGGGCGCGAAGACAATCGAGGAAAAAATTTTGGACTATGTCGACAAGCAGAAAGACAAGGGCAAGAATTAGAAAAAGCAGCAGCCGGCAGAGCAGCTGCAGCCGACCGAGTTCAAGCGGAGCATCGAAGTCTTCTACCCGCGCGAAAAGGGAGCGGGGCAGCTGTTCGTGCTAGTCGGAAAGTCGGAACGCGGCAAGACACATTTCCTGAAATGGCTCCTGTACAGCCTGTGCGCGCGCAAGAAAGACCCGTTCCATTACGGCCTGGTCATGTTTCGCACCAAGTTCAAGAATAGCTTTTCTTTTCATTTTGCGAGCGAGCAGCATTGCAAGATCTACGAAGGGTTCAGGATGGACATCTTGCAGAACTACGTGGAAAACCTCAAGAAACGCTACCTCAACAAATACCTCGAGCCGAGCTTCATTGTGTTTGATGATTTAGTTGGTATAATAGATAGTACAGATCGATGGATGCAGAACTTCTTCGGAACCTACCGGCATTACGTACGTCATTGTAGCGTCGCTTGCCTTGTCAATCAATGCGCGTGCTTGTCTGTCAGAATATCACGATCTCCATCGCGGTGCAGTACCTGACTGGGCGCAACTCCGTGAGCCCGTCACTCTCTTTCTGCCTCTACATGCACATGACAAAGATTGTGCTGTGATGTAGGATTATGCGCGAACAGACGTCACTTTGCATCATGTTCAACTCGAAAGTGCAGCGGACCCTCACCAACCTATGGGAAAATTACGGACAGCTCTTGATAATATCCTTCTTCAGGCGCGGATTGACGAAGTAGCCGACTGGAAGCTTGGGAGGCATGTCGGTCGCTGTCATAAATAGAGAGAGAGATAGATAGATAGAACGAGAGAAAGAGAGAGAGAGAGATATATATATATATAGAGAGAGAGAGAGAAAGAGAAAGATAGATAATATTATTACCGGGGCGTCCGATAAACAAATTGATCGGTTCTCCTCTGGGATCATCACGCACTCCATGAAAATCCTGTGCGTCTCCCCAAGTAGCGATCTCTACAGTCGGCAAAGCGTCAGGATCTTTCTTGGTGATTCTATATGCCAAGGGTTTGTTGTAGTTTTTGAAACTCTTGTTCATACACGGGCTAAAATGAGTCATCCAGTCGTAGTTACATCCGAGAACAACCAGCACATGCCTCTTCTTGTGCTGCTTCTTGAATGCAAGAATGAGCTTTAATAACGCTTGAGCGATGTTAGTTGTCAGGAAGGTGCTCTTCCACCCGATATCCATAACTCGAAATTCCTGATCATCTCCATCGTGCCCGTGCCCTGGTGGCTTGCGATGTGACTCTACTTGGAAACGGATTCCTCTGTCAACGACATTGAGCCCAAGGAAACCCAGCATCGCCCACGCGGTGTTATCACCAGCTCCGTCCCACTCAAGATATAATTTCCACGCTTGCATTGTGCGAGGGTTCCAAAGTTGCCAATGTAAAAGTGCGGCAAGCATAGTAATGTTGCTGTTCGCGCCGTGTTCTACCGCGCCTTCAAGGTACGTCAGAATAAAATGCGTATCGGTAGTGTAGCAGGTATTGATTCCAACGCAAAGGCGAAACACAATTTTTCCTTTGAAATCTTTCGCGGCGCGGCGGCAAGATGGGATCTTCACTGGCGGTTTCATATCGGCTGATATGACTGTGGCAGCAAAATCTGCTGGTGCTGCCTTCTTGCGCTGCATGCTGGCAACGCGGCACGCCCTGTGAATTTTGTGATGAAGCCTGCTACGGCGACGCCATTCTTGAGCTTCTACTTCAGTCCTGAAACCGTTAGAATGATCAGCAGCAAGCTCTGTGCAGATCTCGCATTTTGAGAAATCTCCTTCTGCAAAACAAACCTGTAATGAGTAATGATAACGAAAATATGCATAATACCTCTGACAAACTTGACGTGCGGAAAATCCATGCGCCAAACTTTGTTGATCGTATTGTCTGTCGGAGGATTATTTGGATCAACTCGTTTCGAACAACCAAACCGAAGGCACATATCTTTCCAATTCTCGCGAACATAGTTTTGGACTCCTGCGTCCTGAGCCATTTCTTGCATCCTCCATATTCCGTCGCTGCATATCTCCGGGTAACTCTCCATGAACTTCTCGCAGAGTAATACTGCTACCACATCTTCTGTTTCAGGAACGGTTGAGTAGCTTTTTGTCAAAACCTTCGTGTTATTTGCAAGAAGTTTGTGTGCTCTTGACAAAACTTTATCACCGATCCCGTAGATACGCTGCCAGGCTACTTTGCACACAGCCTCCGTTAAATACATATACTGAAACGATCCAGTTTTTGTTTGAAACGATTCAAGCTGCGAAGCTGCCCAAGAATAAAGCTCACTGAGAGACGATGACGCATTCTTCGCTCTCGTGTAAAGCACATCACGCGTGTCGATAAATGAATAACACTTCCACTTTTTGCAGCAGACAGACTTAACTTCCCTGTCCAAGTCGGCGAAGGTAATCCCCAACAGTTTTTGGAGCGCAGACGGTCTCTGAAGCTTCACTGCACCTTTCGTGCGACTTTTCATCGTGTAGGGGCGCGTTGGATTCTTACGTGGTCTGCTGTAAGGAATTGGTGATAATCTCATGATGTTATACAACAGCTCATTCGATTCCATAAGCTCGTCGAAGTTCAATCGAAGCTCGTTGGATAATTCCGCATCGTCCACGCCGACCAGAGGAGGAAGCAATCCAGGGTTGATAGATGCAGCATCACCGTTTGAATCCGTATCTGAACACTCTTCGTCGACGTTCTACGCAAACAAGATCGCTTATGAACATTAACCAGCATGAACATAGACAGGTAGAGAAAAAAAATTACCATGGAGCCAGTAGGAAGATATAGTCTAGAGCTGCTGCAGCTACTAACATCATATCCTGTAGTGACAGTAGAACTGTCTGACTGTTTCCAGCTGTCGAGGTTAGCATCAACGTCAGGAACACCTGCCTGTAAAAAAGAATCTTCTCAGTAATAATTTTCATTTATTTATTTTTTACCTGTGCATCACTCAAGCTTGATTTTTCTGTGATGACTGTAATGTCCGAGCTTTCCCTGGGCAGAAGCGTGCGGCGACTATCTGAAATTGAGGACACGCTGTCGAGAAGCTTCCTCTTTTTTCCGGCGGAATAGATGATGACCTGGAGAGCGGTTGCTTTCCATCAGAACTAATACTGCTGACCGACGCTAAAAGTTCAACCTTTGCTTCATGAAGCAAGGAAATTGACTTAAGTGGAAGCGGATGTTCTTTCTCAGGAACGATGAAACATACATGACCAATGTCAGTCTCGAACAGGAAAACTGGGATTTTAGCTCCTTCCTTGGCAGCCTCTTTCAACCAGACCGGATGTGCATCGCTTGGCAGCGTAGCTATCTCTAGGTCTGGATTAGGTGCATAGCTGAGCAAAATCTCTTGATCTTTCGATATTGCGGTGGTGACAGTCACAATAGGAGTACCCTTGCTGACCTGACATTATTTACAACAATATTTATAGAAAAAATACAACACACGTAACAAAAACTTACATTGCATGGATGTATGTAACAACTAACATAATTTACCTTCACGTTCGGTCGGCAAGTGTCATCGTCGAGCTTGTTGAACCCTTGCGATGAAGAGTTGATGAGATGCATTGCATTCCTGCTCGATTCGTTAATGAATTTAATTGGATGCATCCCTGTTTGCAGGGAACTCCCAATTTTCATAGTGAAATGATCAGAAAATGCAGCATGATCTGCAGCACGCAAAGACTTTCCTCCTGGTTCGAGGAGCCCAAGCTGAAAAGAAGGAGGAAGGTATTTATCAGCAAAGACTCCGTAGCCACCACCACGGTGTGCCACATATATCGGCGCCTTGCTAGCCCTCAGCATGGCATACCTAAAGTTTGAAATACACATGAAAAAAATGGCAGCGCTTCCCGTTAGAGGGAATCACTAAAAAAAAAAAGGACAGAGAAAGGCTCACTGATAGAAGGCCACACACACTAGCTAGTTATACTAAAGCTAGTATCTATACTCCCCTCTTTAAACTATGCTATATAATAATAATAATAATAATAATAATAATAATAATAATAATAATAATAATAATAATAATAATAACAATAATAACAATAATAATAATAATAGATTTATCAGTCAATTGGCCTTTGATCCTGTCGGACATGTGCCTCCATTGGTAGCACGGGGCCGTTCGGTGACGCGGCTCCGCTCCAAAGACTCAATAATAATAATAATAATAATAATAATAATAATAATAATAATAATAATAATAATAATAATAATAATAATAATAATAATAATAATAATAATAATAATAATAATAATAATAATAGTGCTTCTCAGTCAATGGCGAATGCATTTCTGCACATGTGCCTCCATCGTCTCACCCGTGAGGGGAGTACGAAGATTTGACGATAGGCTCTACTGACACCCCCGCAGGGCAGCTCCAAGCAACAATAATAATAATAATAACAATAATAATAACAATAATAATAATAATAATAATAATAATAATAATAATAATAATAATAATAATAATATATTGAAGAGGAAATGCAAAATCATGCCGGTCAGTTTCACAAACTTTTGTGCAGAGTTTTTTCCACAGATTGTTGTGTACAGAAGAAAAGAATAGCATTCCCGCTCATTCTGAGCTGGGAAAAGAGCGGGAATGCTGTTACATCTTCTCGAAATGTCATGCTCTCAATAAAATCTCTGCACAAAAGTTTGCAAAACAGCAATCCAAAAACGAGTTTCATCGAATTGCTGGTTTGTGAAAAATAGATTAAGCTGGGTCGTGCAATGTTAGGAAATGACATTTATAGCTTCAACAAACACGTTGCAGCAGAAACATGCAAGGGATGACATGAGTTGAGAGTACGTACTAGGAAGGAAATGCAAAATCATGCCGGTCGGTTTTCACAAACTTTTGTGCAGAGTTTTTTCCATAGATTGTTGTGTACAGAAGAAAAGAATAGCATTCCCGCTCATTCTGAGCTGGGAAAAGAGCGGGAATGCTGTTACATCTTCTCGTAATGTCATGCTCTTAATAAAATCTCTGCACAAAAGTTTGCAAAACAGCAGTCCGAAAACGAGTTTCATCGAATTGCTGATTTGTGAAAAATAGATTAAGCTGGGTCGTGCAATGTTAGGAAATGACATTTATAGCTTCAACAAACACGTTATAGCAGAAACATGCAAGGGATGACATGAGTTGAGAGTACGTAGGAAGGAAATGCAAAATCATGCCGGTCGCTTTTCACAAACTTTTGTGCAGAGTTTTTTCCACAGATTGTTGTGTACAGAAAAAAAGAATAGCATTCCCGCTCATTCTGAGCTGGGAAAAGAGCGGGAATGCTGTTACATCTTCTCGAAATGTCATGCTCTTAATAAAATCTCTGCACAAAAGTTTGATAATAACACGACCCTTTTTCCACACGTTCAAATTTCAGACCGGCCCGAGAAAAATTTTAAGGTTGAAGGCGCTGACTGGTAGTTATGTCTTTGGAATTCAACTCATTTTGCTCGTTTGTCAACGTGTAGGATCACTTTCTGACTCTGGCATGTCTACGAAGCACATTGCCAAGACTCTGCAAGCCATTCTCAAAAATTCGCGTGGGGAATTGTTCCTTAAAATCAACGGGTCTGCAGACGTGCTGCCCTTTGATTGTGTGGAGATTCCCCACGCCGTCTTTTGCAAGCATGATCTGGTATATGCTTGCTCACTTACTTACTTACTTATTTATTTAATGTGCAACATGCAGGGCAAAGGCGATTTGGAGGAGTTGGTCCGCGGCTTCAGCTACACCTGGAATGCACAAGGTATTATGTATGTATGTATGTATTTATAATGCATGCATCGTAGGGATCCTGCTCAAGAATAAGCCTGTGCCCTGGGACGACGGATTGGGAGAAGCTCCTCCCGCAAAAAGGCAGAAGAGACAGGAGAAGGAGAAGGAGAAGGAGGAGAAGGAGAAGCAAAAAAAGAAGGACAAAGGGAAGGAGAAGGAGAAGGAGAAGAAGAAGGAGGAGGAGAAGAAGAAGAAGGAGGAGAAGAAGAAGAAGAAGGATGAAAAGGAGAAGAAGGAGGAGGAGAAGAAGAAGAAGGAGGAGGAGGAGGAGAAGAAGAAGAAGAAGGAGGAGGAGGAGAAGAAGAAGAAGAAGGAGGAGGAGCAGAAGAAGAAGAAGAAGAAGGAGAAGAAGAAGAAGAAGAAGAAGAAGAGGGAGAAGGAGGAGGAGGAGGAGGAGAAGAAGAAGAAGAAGAAGGAGGAGGAGGAGAAGGAGAAGAAGGAGGAGGAGAAGAAGAAGGAGGAGGAGGAGGAGGAGAAGGAGGAGGAGAAGAAGAAGAAGAAGAAGGAGGAGGAGGAGAAGAAGAAGAAGGAGGAGGAGGAGAAGAAGAAGAAGGAGGAGGAGGAGAAGAAGAAGAAGGAGGAGGAGAAGAAGAAGAAGGAGGAGGAGGAGAGGAAGAAGAAGAAGGAGGAGGAGGAGGAGAGGAAGAAGAAGGAGGAAGAGGAGAGGAAGAAGGAGGAGGAAGAGAGGAAGAAGATGGAGGAGGAGGAGAGGAAGAAGAAGGAAGAGGAGGATGACCAGCTGAGTGGGTTTCCCCCTCTGGATTCGGGGAAGGTTCGCGTGTGGGCCCACAAAGGAATTTTCACATTCCTATCCGGATTAGATTATCAAGACTGGTATTATTATTATTATTGTTATTATTATTATTATTATTATTATTATTATTATTATTATTATTATTATTATTATTATTATCATTATTATTATTATTATTATTATTATTATTATTATTATTATTATTATTATTATTATTATTATTATTATTATTATTATTATTACTGGATACTGTAGCATAGTTTACAGAAAGGAGTTAGTTACTAGCTTTAGTATAGTTAGCTAGTGTGTGTGGCCTTCTATCAGTGAGCCTTTCCCTGTCTTTTTTTTTCGAGTATAATCCCTCTAACGGGAAGCGCTGTCATTTTTTTTTAATTTCATACTGTTATTATTATTATTATTATTATTATTATTATTATTATTATTATCCGTAGCAGGCTTCATCACAAAATTCACAGGGCGTGCCGCGTTGCCAGCATGCAGCGCAAGAAGGCAGCACCAGCAGATTTTGCTGCCACAGTCATATCAGCCGATATGAAACCGCCAGTGAAGATCCCATCTTGCCGCCGCGCCGCGAAAGATTTCAAAGGAAAAATTGTGTTTCGCCTTTGCGTTGGAATCAATACCTGCTACACTACCGATACGCATTTTATTCTGACGTACCTTGAAGGCGCGGTAGAACACGGCGCGAACAGCAACATTACTATGCTTGCCGCACTTTTACATTGGCAACTTTGGAACCCTCGCACAATGCAAGCGTGGAAATTATATCTTGAGTGGGACGGAGCTGGTGATAACACCGCGTGGCGACGCCATTCTTGAGCTTCTACTTCAGTCCTGAAACCGTTAGAATGATCAGCAGCAAGCTCTGTGCAGATCTCGCATTTTGAGAAATCTCCTTCTGCAAAACAAACCTGTAATGAGTAATGATAACGAAAATATGCATAATACCTCTGACAAACTTGACGTGCGGAAAATCCATGCGCCAAACTTTGTTGATCGTATTGTCTGTCGGAGGATTATTTGGATCAACTCGTTTCGAACAACCAAACCGAAGGCACATATCTTTCCAATTCTCGCGAACATAGTTTTGGACTCCTGCGTCCTGAGCCATTTCTTGCATCCTCCATATTCCGTCGCTGCATATCTCCGGGTAACTCTCCATGAACTTCTCGCAGAGTAATACTGCTACCACATCTTCTGTTTCAGGAACGGTTGAGTAGCTTTTTGTCAAAACCTTCGTGTTATTTGCAAGAAGTTTGTGTGCTCTTGACAAAACTTTATCACCGATCCCGTAGATACGCTGCCAGGCTACTTTGCACACAGCCTCCGTTAAATACATATACTGAAACGATCCAGTTTTTGTTTGAAACGATTCAAGCTGCGAAGCTGCCCAAGAATAAAGCTCACTGAGAGACGATGACGCATTCTTCGCTCTCGTGTAAAGCACATCACGCGTGTCGATAAATGAATAACACTTCCACTTTTTGCAGCAGACAGACTTAACTTCCCTGTCCAAGTCGGCGAAGGTAATCCCCAACAGTTTTTGGAGCGCAGACGGTCTCTGAAGCTTCACTGCACCTTTCGTGCGACTTTTCATCGTGTAGGGGCGCGTTGGATTCTTACGTGGTCTGCTGTAAGGAATTGGTGATAATCTCATGATGTTATACAACAGCTCATTCGATTCCATAAGCTCGTCGAAGTTCAATCGAAGCTCGTTGGATAATTCCGGAGGAGGGTCGTTGCGCGCGTAAAAGATCTTAAACTCCGCATATGCTGGTTGATAGCCCAGGACCCAGCAGACACCAGATTGTTATGGGTGGGGTTTTGAGGCAGCTCTAGCAACCGCGCTTGGTGTATGCACTTGCACATTCGGTGACGTCTTGCAAGAGGTTGCTGGGACTGCGGAATAACCTCGGCTTAGTGCAGTCTTGCCCTCAGGAGCTCCATCGGTGGCCCCGATCATCAGGCGAGAGACTGACACGGGGGGGTGGAGGACCTCGAAAAAGGGTATTGGAGGCTTATGTCCGTTGAGGATATGCCATTAGCTGCATCAGTACGCCTCAGATATAGTATTATTATTATTATTATTATTATTATTATTATTATTATTATTATTATTATTATTATTATTATTATTATTATTATTATTATTATTATTATTATTGGACACCGTGATAGCCCAGTGGTCAAGTTCTACCATCTGGGCCCTGTCGCCAGTTCGATTCCCGTCGGTGCCACCAGTATTTTCATTGAACATACCGATCCGTCTGGACCAGTATTTTCATTGAACATACCGGCCCGTCTGGAAGTGTTGGAACTGCCCTTGCGGGGGTGTCATTAGAGCTTATCGTCAATTCTTCGTACTCCCCTCACGGGTGAGACGATGGAGGCGCATGTGCAGAAATGCATCAGCCATTGACAGAGAAGCACTATTATTATTATTATTATTATTATTATTATTATTATTATTATTATTATTATTATTATTATTATTATTATTCAGCCCAATGGCCTCAAGGCGTTAAACTGTGACGCCAACTCATAACCCTTTGGTGGTAGATGCTGGGGAGGAGGGTTGTTGCGCGCGTAAAAGATCTTAAACTCCGCATATGCTGGTTGATAGCCCAGGACCCAGCAGACACCAGATTGTTATGGGTGGGGTTTCGAGGCAGCTCTAGCAACCGCGCTTGGTGTATGCACTTGCACATTCGGTGACGTCTTGCAAGAGGTTGCTGGGACTGCGGAATAACCTCGGCTTAGTGCAGTCTTGCCCTCAGGAGCTCCATCGGTGGCCCCGATCATCAGGCGAGAGACTGACACGGGGGGGTGGAGGACCTCGAAAAAGGGTATTGGAGGCTTATGTCCGTTGAGGATATGCCATTAGCTGCATCAGTACGCCTCAGATATAGTATTATTATTATTATTTAGGGAGTACATAGGCCATCGGTCCCTTTCCATGGGCTGATTGGTATAAAGCTCCTAGATTAATGTTCTATGCCGTCACTTCCTTTATTCCACCGATTGGTGTGGAGACTTTCCTTATGGAATGGAGGACTGGATGCACATGGCCTTTTGGCTCAGCAATTGGCAGACGATACATATTATTATTATTATTATTATTATTATTATTATTATTATTATTATTATTATTATATTGTTATTATTATTATTCGATAGCATAGTTTAGAGAGGGGAGTATAGATACTTAGCTTTAGTATAGTTAGCTAGTGTGTGTGGCCTTCTATCAGTTATCAGTGAGCCTTTCCCTGTTTTTTTTTTCGAGTATATTTCTTCTAACGGGAAGCGCTGCCATTTTTTTTTAATTTAAACTCTCTTTTTATTATTATTATTATTATTCCTCTTTTGCTGCTGCTTTAATTAGCTTGCTCTTTAAGTTCACATCCGAGGACAACAAACATCGGGAGGGGGCGCTCGCGCTCGACGTTGCACTTACAAAGTACAACAATTTCGAACTGAAGGCGTCCACGCAAGTGGAGACATGTGAGGGTGAAACTTCACCTTGTGCTCCCGGGTCTTTTTCCCTATAAGTATGAAAGATTTTTATAAACTGATTGTTTATTTTTTATTTGCAGGCTCTTCATTGTCTTTCCCATTGGTTGGCGCAAGAAGACTCCTGCGCAAGTCAATCGAGGTACTGTATGTTTTTCAAAATTCACAAGCTGCACATATTTTTTATACTTGGATGTTGCAGGATCGAAGCGCTTCATTTTTGCTGCGCGCGAGGTCGACACTGACGGCGATGGCAAGGCTGACGAAATCCAATATCAGCTCATGGGTTTTTTTGGTTTTAACCTTAAACACTCTTGCATGCTTGATCCGTCGCCGATGGACTTCGAGAAGCAGGTGAAGCCCGCGTGGCTCCTCTACGTCGGTAACCCCACGAACCCGCCTATGATTTGCAACTGGCGGAAGCGGGAGCTTTTGCTTCTGTACGAAGCAAACAAGGTCATTTCTTCTTCTTCTTCTTCTTCTTCTTCTTCTTCTTCTTCCTCTTCTTCTTCCATTTTTCTTTTTCTTCTTCATATACATGTTATTATTCTTTTTCTCCACCAGCTCCATCTTTTTTTTTTTTTTTTTTTTTTTTGTTTTTTTTTGTTTTTGTTTTTGTTTTTTTTGGCATCTTCCTTTTCTTTATTTTGCATATTTACTGCATGCTCGCCTGAAACGTTAGAAGAAGAATCAAAAAAAGGGCCCGACTGAGCCTCGCTCTTCGGGCAGGCCAAAAAAATTGAGATTCGGTAGCAACATTGTATGTAATGAAAAATGAAGGATGTATGTAATATTGTTTGGTTCTTTGTGCAGAATCCATCGACGTCGACGATGTTCCAGACGTTCCAGACGTCCCTGAAGAAGAAGAGACCCCTGAGCCTCCTATGCCTAAGGGGTCCAGCAAGAAAAAGCCAGGTACTAGCAAATTTCATCTTTTTTTGTGTGCTTTTTTTTCAGTGTTTCTAATTTCTGACGTGACTAGGCAAGCCGAAGTCCAAAAAGCCCGCGGTCGACGCTGATGAAGTGGACATGTCGTTGGAGGTATAATCTTTCCTACTCCTTCTTCTTCTTTTTCTTTTTTTTTGTGAGGGGGGGCCCCCGGGGGGGGGGGGGGTCAAAAGGTCTCTTTGGGCGCCGCAGCATATAGTTTAGAGAGGGGAGTATAGCTACTAGCTTTAGTATGGCTAGCTAGTGTGTGTGGCATTCTATCAGTGAGCCTTTCCCTGTCTTTTTTTTTTCCGAGTATAATCTCTCTAACGGGAAGCGCTGACATTTTTTTTTCAAACTTTATTATTATTATTATTATTATTATTATTATTATTATTATTATTATTATTATTATTATTATTATTATTATTATTATTATTATTATTATTATTATTTAGGGAGTACATAGGCCATCGGTCCCTTTCCATGGGCTGATTGGTATAAAGCTCCTAGAGTGATGTTCTATGCCGTCACTTCCTTTATTCCACCGATTGGTGTGGAGACTTTCCTTATGGAATGGAGGACTGGATGCACATGGCCTTTTGTCTCAGCAATTGGCAGGAGATATACTATTATTATTATTATTATTATTATTATTATTATTATTATTATTATTATTATTATTATTATTATTATTATTATTATTATTCTTTGTTGTTGTTGTTGTCGTTGCTGTTGGTTTGTTCTGCCACTGCCTTGTTCGCAAGAAATGAACGACTTCTTTCAAAACAACGGCGACCGGTATTGTATTCAGGGTAGTTCGTCCGCCGGCGTGTCGAAAGAAGTCGTTCAGGATCTTGTGAACAAGGCAATGTCAGAACAAGCCGCATCCATTAAGGAAATGCTAGCAGAAGAAAGAAAGTTGAGAGAGGAGGAAAGGAAGAAAAAAGAAGCGCAAGATCGGAAGGAAAAAGAGGCGCAAGAGAAGCGACAACGGGAAGAGGAGAGAAGAAAGAGGAAGAATTCGAAGAAGGAGAAGGAGGAGGAGGAGGAGGAGGAGGAAGAAAGCTCAGAAGAAGAGAACGAGAGAGTGAAGAAGAAGATGAAGAAGAATAACAAGAACAAGAAAAACTATGATGATAATGATAACAACAACAACAACATCAGCAACAACAACAACAACAACAACAACAACAACAAAAATAGTAAGAGCGAGAGAGAAAGCTTGCTGGAGGATCTCATCGCGCGGATGGCAGCTGGCGCTCTGTCTGCTGGTAACTCACCTTCCACCCCCCAACGCGGCACCGGTCTCACCGCTCCCAGCTCACCTAACGCATGGGAGTTTGTTTTAGCATCGCTTGCGCTGACTCGGCGCTAACTTCAAATGCACGCACCAGGTAGTTTGCATAGCTTTCACTTTTCTCCTTCATCTGAAAGATGTTTGAATTTGTTTTGTGTTTTTTTTCTTTGTAGTAGTGTAGTATTAATCGTAATTTTTTGCAGTGGCAGGTTTGTTATGGTCGAAAGCGTGATTAAGAACGTTTGTCGCGTGCAAGAGTTAAACAAACTTCTAATTTAGTTAGTATGATATTACGGAGTTAGATTTATTATTTTTTTTAGTAATTAAAGAAATTTTGTTGTAGAATCTATGTATTTTGCGTGGCGACATCGCACTTCTCTTCCTCCCCCGTTCCCCCCTCCCCCCTCCCCCCCCCCCGGGGGGAATTTATTGTAGGTAAAAGCAATGTTTATTATCATAATAAAGTAAAATGCTTAATGTAAACAAAGATAAACAAACTTAAAAGCAAATTCTGCATGTTGGGCATTGTTATCATCATAGATTCATAGTAGCCGGGACTATGAAAAAGGAGAAAGATTACCGTGTCGGACCGGTTCCTGCCCACCTCTGAAGATGAAGTTAAAGTGTATTACAATTAATAAAAACATGTTTTAATATTTTTTTATATGTTCTGCAATCAGTGAATTGATTTCCTTTCATTTCCACACGTTTTCAAAAAAGTCCATATACTTCATGGAAAATTTCGGAAAAAGGGATACCCCCAAGATTGTCGAATGTTTAGTTATAGCGCGCAGGGCGGCTGCTAGTGTTCTGCTTGGAGATCTGCCCTACCAGTGCCAAGAGGCCAGAAGTTTTTGGTCCTCGTGGTTCCAGGAAGCTCTGCGCGCCTACGCTCCGGTACGTGTTCCCGAACTGCTGATCAGGCTGCGCAACTACACAGTGGCGTTGGGTTCCTACTCTCAGCATGTCCACACGCAAGGGCCCTGTGGATTTTGTACCAAGGAAGCCGCTGAGAACCCGTGTGTGAGGCATCGTGCGCTTTTTAACCCCCGCACGGCGTGCTTGCTAAACGGGTGCGTCCCAAAGAAAGAGGGTTACTACATGCCCGTGGAGCTTTTGTGTGAAGTGGGGCGGCCGGCCCAGGTAGGCTTGGCACCGCTAAACGCCCAGGGGCGAGTAGAGCCGAACCAGACACTGCTGTACATGCCTTGGCTGGAATTTTTGGTCTACAGTCGCAACCGTGCCTCCTTGGACATAGCTAGGCAGACCGCCGCCTGGTCCAAGCTGGACTTCTGGCTTCACGCGCAGGGCTACTGCACTCAGGGCCGGTCGTTCTTGGACGAGTGCTTAAATTACGCGCTGGCGCTTTATTACCACATGCCGGAGCCGGACAAGACGCCCGTTTAAAAAAACTTCTGGTTGCGGCTCTTTTATCTCTTTTTTTTTCTTCTTTGCTGTTGTGTACAAAAAAGAAAATTTTATTATTAAAAAGTCACGGCGGGGAGGAAGACTAGTCCCCGCGGAATCCCGTGAAATAGACGGTCCTGGTCTCCATGACCATGTCGTTGCAGCTGACGCACCTAAAGATACTCTGTGAGCTATCTACTTTTGCTGCACATTCCTCGCAGAGCGCAGCGTGCCCGCACGGAAAGCACACAACATTAACCTCCTGTGACACACACGCACACACACACGGCAAAGAGAGAAATACTATGCCCCAAATAAACAAAGAGGCGCAGCGAGGCTTTTCGATACCTTGTCCACGCATGTTACACAAAGGAGCGGGTCTGCATTTCTGGGCTCGGCTTGTTCTAAGAATACTGCCGTCTCCTTTGCAGCCGGAGAGGATGGCGCAGGCGAACAGGCTGCCCCGGCTTTTGGGGCCTTGGCGGGGGTTTTGTGTCGCAAACGAGAAGCTACTGGCTGTTCGGTCAATTTCAATTTCCGAGCCAGCGATTCGGACTCTGTCCCCAAAACACTCAGTGAAGACTCTGAGCTCCCAATCCTCCGGCGAAGATTGGACATTTCTTGCATCAAAACTCTAGACGTCGAGTCACAGATTTTCAGCTCGAGACGGCTAGCCTCCACTTCCGCCTGAAGACGACTGATTTGCGCTCGCAACAGTCTGACAGGTAAGGGTTCTGTGTCCATCTCCTTAATTGTCCTTTTTTTTGGGTCCTGCTTGAAGAATAAAACAAGAAAAATGACACATTGGCCTTGGCTTTCCACAACCACTCCTCCAAAAAGAGGCAAGGGGGGGGGGGGCGCTCCCCCCCCCCCCCCCCTCCTTCAGAATGGGCAGCTGGCCTCCTCTGAACTCTTTTATTCCTAGGGAAAGGAGAGGTAGAGGGGGCGGCGCTGGGGACGGAGAGAGGGAGGAGGGCAGGGATAGGCGAGGATCGCGGGGGTGTTGTGTGTGTGTGGGGGGGGGGGGGAGAGGGAGGGAGGTGTGTGCGCGGGGGGGGGGGGGGGTGTGCCACAAGGGTGTGATGTATATGTGAAGCGCAGGAGGCACCAAAAAGGCACGAGAGGGAGTGGGAGGGGGACACCCCCCCCCCTCCTCCCCTTTCTTCTCCCCATTTCCTCCCCCCTCCCTCCTCTGGGCTAAGAGCTTGTGCTAGCGATAATTGTGAGTAAACCCGTCTCCCACCCCGCCCCCCCCCCCCCCCCAGCGTTTCATTTTTGTGCCTAGTGGCAAAGTCCGGTACTTGAGAGATCGACAAAAAAAGGGGGAGCCCAAAAAGAAGGCCCAAAAAGGAAAAAAGAAAAAGCGACGGTATAGCATTGAGGGGGGCCTGCATTTGAATCATGGCAGGAAGCACCAAAGCGAGCGCGCGACCATGGCCTGAGCCAGAGGAGCTGCACGGCTTTGCAGGGTGTCACCCTTTTGAGACAGCATTGCAGGATGATGACGAGGAAGAGGAAGAAGAAGAAGAGGAGCAGAAGGAGGAGAAGGAGGAGAAGGAGAGAGGGCAGGGCACGCTGCGAGAAGGGAAGGAGGACAGGAAGTGGGAGCCCGAGATGGGGGAGACGACCCTTTTCGAGCAGAACGGGCCGGGCGACCGTGGGGAAGCACCGCCACCGAATGGCAGCGGTGGTGCGGGAAGAAATGTCCCTGGGGGGCTGGCGAAGGCGAAGCGGGATCTGATCCGTGATGCGCAGTGCTGTTTGCAGGTAACGCTGCCTTCGCGCTTCCTGTGCCGCCCGACACCGTTGGGCTCGGACGCGAGCAACGTGCTGACGGAGGGGTACAGCATGCTGGTGGCGCTGTGGTGGGCGATCGCGAGCCACCCACAGCTGCAAGGAAGCGGGTTGGGGTCGGGCGGGATCCCGCACAGCGTGAAGGCGATTTCGGTCTTGACGAACGAGAACAAGCAGGTGGTAGGGCACTTGCTGTGGCTGTGGATCAACCGGGTCGACTTTAACCTGTGTCGTTTCGTGAACAAGCTGCTGAAACAGCAGGGACAGTACCAGACACCGGAAGACACAGGCTGCTCGGAGGACGAGGACGAAGAGCAAGGAGGGGCGGCGGAGGAGGCAGGTGAGGCCGAGCGCGAGGAGGGCGAGCTGGTGGAGACGGAGGCGGAGGAGGACGAGGCAAAGGGCCGTGGGCGCGGGGGACGGGGGGGGGCGAGGGGCGGCGCGCGCGGTGGCAGCGGCGGCAAGGGGCGGGGCTCCAGGGCCAAGACGCGGCCGCCCTTTACCAAGTGCCCGCTGGTGCTGGCGTACCGTCGGTATTTGCGGCAGGCGTGTGAGACGCTGGAGCACTACACGAGCATGGTGAAGTACGTGCGCATCCCGCGCGACGACGGGAAAGTACGCAAGTGCCTGCGCGACAGCGCGGGGGGTGGGCGTGTGCGCGCGGGCACGGTGCTGGACCCGGCGGTATTTATGAGCCCCCAGTACATGCGTTTCGGGCTGCCGGCGGACGTTCTGCCGGAGCAGGTGCAGGAGAGCAGCTACTTCCGCGCTGGGGAGGGTTTTGTAGCGCACTGGCCCAACTTCTTCTGGCGTCTGCCCGGCGGGCTCCCTTGCGCGTCGTTTGCGAACCTGCGCCTGCCGCTGCCGCGCCCGACGGACCTGGTGGAGGAAGCGCCGATGCCTGAAGAAGAGTTGCTGGCTGACTTGCTGGGGCAGGCGGGCGACAACCTGGAGCCGGCGCAGCTGCGGGCGGAGGCGCGGCGGCTGGCGCAGGAGCTGCGGCCGGCGAGTGGGGGCGGGGCAGCGGCGAACGAGGCGACGGTGCGGCGCATGATGGCGGAGGGGCGCGCGCGGATCCAGGCGGAGGTGGCGGCGAAGCGCACGCAACGGGCGTGGAACGAGGAGGAGAGCGCGCACTACACTTGGCTGGAAATGCAGAAGCTGCGCCGGCGCGTGGAGCCGTTGGTTCTGAGCACGCTGGGACGGGGCGGGGGTTGTTCGGACGCGCAGGCGGCGGCGTGGGAGCAAGTGCGCAAGGGCCGGCTGTCACCGTTCACGCCAGGGCTGAAGCTGCCACCCTCGTTCTACTCGTACCAGGCGCTGCCCGTGAACAACCTGGGAGTGGCCGACTGCCAGTTGGTGCGCCTGAATACGTTGTTGGAGGCGATCTACCGGGGCCCGCTGAACGAGGAGTTCCAGGTCTGTCTGACGGCGGCGCAGACGGCCGGGGCCGTAGGCACGTTCTTTCACCTGCTGATGTACGGCCCGCCCGGCACGGGCAAGTCGCATCTGCACCAGCTGCTGACGGAGCACTGCCTGCTGCAAGGGGCGGTACGCGCGCAGCTGGGGATGTCGGCCAAGGCGCTGGCCGGTAACTTCAACTTTATCGGGCATGTGACGGTGATGGACGAGCTGCCCAAACACTACCGCGGCAACCACAACCCGAACATGGAGGAGGACGACAAGACCGAGATGATCAAGGCCATGCTGTGGTCCCGCAGCGTGGGGTTTTCGTACATGCGCACCGACCAGGACACCGGGCAGCGCTTCCACGAGTACACGCAGGCGCAGGTGAGCGGGTCGCACCTGGTGAACACCAACACGCACCCTTCTCGGTTCGCGCCGCCGCTGCGGGATCGCTTCCACACGCGGTACGTGCCGGGGCGCGTCCGGCCGGGGTGCGAGGCGTGGCGCAATTTTGCGGGCGACGGAGACGACGAGGAGGCAGAGGCGCGGCGGCACGCGCTGGCGCGATGGGTCCGGGACAATGGCGCGCTGATCACGCTGTACTATTACTTGCAGTCGCTGGGCTTTGTGTCGCCCGTGAAACTGCACGTGACCTCCACGATCATGAAGGAGTTTTGTGTCGAGGTCATGAAGAAGGGGGTCAGGCGCCTGAACCTGCAGCGCTTCATCCACCGCCTGTGCGCCCTGATCAAGCTGGTAGCTATCCGCCGCGCCATTGAAATCGTATTTCACTCGTCGGTGAGCCCGCTGATTGACCCGGCGCTCTTTCCTTTTAAGATTGAATATCCCATTGCTTGGAAACAAAATCTTCAAACAGCGCAGCAAAATTTCGTTATAAAGATGAACCGCTCACAGGGTGAAAGAATTCGTCGTATTTACACTTCCGCTTTCAACAATACTGAGACTTCTTACACTGCTTTTGATAATGATAATAGAACTTATGGCGTTGCCGCCCCAAATACTGCTTCAAAGAAAATTAAGACATACTACACAACCCTTGACGGAACTCGTCTTCAACAATTTGATGTTGATACTTTGAAGAATGAGGATTATATGCTTTTGAAAAATAAATTAAAGGGGAGTGCTATTTTGAATTCAAATGTGTATCACTACAACTGGTTTCACGTGGATACTTGGGATAATAACCGCCCGCTGTGTGATAAGGATACCGACGGCTATGAGGTAAGCGGTCTGAGCCTAGACACCGAGAGACGATATGAGTTCGTTTCAACTACTGCGGGAAACAATCTCAACCATTACACATTCGCCATTATTCAACGAAGTGTGCTTGTGAAGGGAATTGAAATTTTGATGTCGTAGGGTCTCCGCCCCTACAACCCCGCAGTGAGGTAAGATGTAATTATTAATTTTGTTAGTTAATTTTTTTTTTGATAATATAGGAATTTACACAAAACATTTTTTGAGGTTATAGGAGGTTTTTTGTAAAAAAAAGCTCTTACTATGTCTCACCAACAAAATTTGATAGCACAAAACCCTGACGGAGATTTTATAAATGTCAAGGTCGGCTACGATGGCAATGTTGAAACCAATAGTATGAAAACAGCTTTTGGCGAAGCATTGGTCGGTCAATTAACACCAGTTGTTCAGGAGATTTTCCCATACACTATCAATACAAGGATATGGACATTAACTCAAACAAGTGCGACAGTTTCATTTAATGCGAATATGGCTGAATTGAAAACACAAGCAAACAATACTGCCGATGCTATTTTGTTAAGTAAAAAAAGAATTAAATACAGAACGGGTATGGGAGTTTTAGCCCGCTTCAATGCTTTATGGACTACTGATGAAACGAAAGACTACTATTCATTTATCGGGTTAGGAGATAGGGGATTGAATGATGGTTTCTATTTCTATAAAGACAAAAATACTGGCATGAATATTGTTCATTGTAAAGGAGGATTTGGCGCTACTATCGCACAAGCTCCAAGAATAACATTAGGATCAGTTTCGACGGCAAGAAACAAATTCAAATCAGAAATAGTAGCACCAACAGCGCTTAATGTAGCAGATAGCACTAATATCAGTTCCATAGAAGAAAGTACGATTGGTCGCCTCCCACACAATACGCATATCCAAAATTTCAGTGAAACCGATTGTCTTATCAAGTTCAAAAATTGTTCCAAACAGCATTCCCAAGGGAAGTTTAACACTGATAACGGGGTCATCACCAGCAATACTACCTCCTTCAAAATACTTCGCCTCATCATAATCTACATTAACAAGATTGTAATTTCCCGCACCGCTTGTAGCAGTCGCGCTGTCGTTAAAACGCCTAGCATTCACACTTGGGACTTTATAGTATCCATCAACCGCCGCCTTGAGTCCAGCAGTATCAACAGCATCGCCAATCGCCTTCTTTTCAGCTCTACTTCCTACAACAATCTTTCCAACATTACACTTTTGAAGCATCGCACCAGAGCCAGTTTTACCTTCTGTGGCGGTATCATAGTCTCCGTGATTTTCCAAGGCCTTAAATTTTTCAAAACTAATCTCAGGTTTCCAAATCATCTTAGTGTAATTTCCCACGTGTTGAAGATTACACAGATACTGCCCGCTTCGGCTACGAAGTTCAATCGTTTTAATCATAGACAGACAATACGATTGTATGTATTAGCACCATTGTTTGTTGGTTTGTAAGTAAATCTCAACACAGACCTCGCAAGGTTCAAAGGGCGGGTAGGAATTTTAAATGTGCTTTCCATACCACCAGCAGTAGTAAGGTTGACATTTGCTGACCCTTCACGGCTAGTGAGTTTGTTCAATTCATACTTTCCTGACAATAGTTCCTTAGTCTGATGGACTAGTTCTCCTCCGTATTGGACTTGCATTTTTCCTTTTTGTTCGCACCTCCGGTTTTGGTCGTCTATATCTTATAAATAAAAAATAAATAATTATAAATTAACGAGATTTCAACAAATTAAAAAATGAATTAAATAAATTAAAATAATTCGTCTCGCGATAAATGAACAATGTCATAACAATACCGATACCGTTTAGGTTTATTGGTTGGTCGTTTTCGTCAGTCAAATAAAATCTAAATACATTGTTTGAATTGGCGGACAGTCTTTTGCCATACTCCGACCCGCTTCCATCGTAGATAACAGAGCCAAACGGGATTTCGTTAGCGGTATATATTTCTTGGATCACATGGTTATCACCTTCGCCAATGAGGTCCGACTGTAAATACAATGTTTTTTCACCAGTCAAGATTATGACATTTGGAGACCTAATGGTATTATTAGCGAAGAAATATGTTGAGTCGCGGTCAAAACCCATTACTTCGTGAATACGTGTTTCGGTGTCAAATATAAACCGCGGTTGAATTCCTAGGTTGCCCGCTACGGCAAATAATAACTTTCCGTCTTCTGGGTCAGTGTTTGTATTGTTGCTCGTTATCGTGTATGTGTAATGGTTTGGACTGTCTGCGGTTAGTACCTCGGCCAGCTTATTTTTTAAGTTGCTCATTGTATAGTTGCCCTCTGGTATCGTAATGAGTGCCTCGTATCCATCTTCACTCAGAGTAAACGTGTTGTAAGGACTTGCCACGGAGTAATACGATTTCGGAACATAGATATGAAGTATTTTACAATGCGTTGGATTGTCCAGTCCTCTTAAATCCAAAGAGTGTGTAAAGTCGCTATCGGTTCCATTTATCCTATTTTTACTGTTTATGTAATAGATGCCACTACTTCGCCCTCCCTTATACTCCATCAAAACTATATATAGAGAAATATATTTTTGTTTTTTTAATTACTTCAAATAAAAGTATCAAAACCATACCCGTTCTGGGCTTTCAACTTCTCTGCTTCCTTCTCCTTCAAATCAGTCCATCCACTGGCGAACTTAAAACGTGTTCCTTTCGCCCTCTCTAAAAGAAATCGCATTGAGTGCCATCTGCATGTATCACTCGTATCACCATGTTGTTTTACTTGATTAACCTTCATTAATAAATAACTATCAGGACGACTTTTATCTAACAGCTGTTTCATTTGTTGCTGAAAAAGTTCAGTCGGCTCATATTCGGCTAGCAGGTCATAAACTTCAACAGCCCTGTCTCCATTCAAAGAAATCCAAACTGCTATCCAGTGCGAGCCTCCTTGATTATGGCGGTCTAAGTTCATTATGAAGCCGTATCGCTTTCTGCTTCCTGGGTTCAAAGTGTTGAGCTGGTCGCTGGGAACTGTGCCGAGAAACCACTTATGTTTTTTCATAATCTCATTTATTTCGTGCGTCATTAAGCCTTTGCCTGTTCCATCTTGTGGAGCGTCGTTTTCTAAGGGTGGTGGTTGTGTATCTTCTTGTTGTTGGTTTGGGGGTGGTGTGTCTGGTGGTGGTGCTTGTTGTTGGTCGGATGCTTGCTGTTGGTCGGGTGCTTGTTGTTGGTATGGGGGTGGTGCTTGTCCCTGTGTCAACTCAAATATTAGCTGTTTAGCCTCGGGTGAATTAGGGGTTTGTTGTTGTATTGGCGGTTGTTTTGTCTGGGGTGTTTTCTTTTCTTTTAGAAGTTTATCTAGTGTGGACCATCCATCATCAGGAGAAGTTAATTTTTCTGTAAATTTTTGAGTGTACAACCATAGTTTCAATGTCTCTGAATGATTTTTCTTTTTGCCTTTTGGTTTTACAATTTAATATCAATACCTGCTTTTATGAGACTGGATACTATGGCGTTATGTTTAGGTTTTCCAGTATTTTTTCGTTGTAATCTCATACCCTCTGTAAACATAGCGTCAATGATTCTTTTTCTCTTTTCGTCTTTCAAATCTTTGCTTGCTTGTTTACTTCATCAGTTATATCAGTTATTCCGCTTGGAGATGATTTTGGAGTGTTTTTTTGGCGTTTTTTCTTCGACAGGTGCTGTTAATAGTCCTTGCTTAGTTCTCCGTTCTGTTAGTAATTCCTTAATAAGTCGTTGCTCTTTCCTGAGTTCACGGTTCTTTTCTTCCTGTCTTTCTTTAGCCTCCGCCAGTTCTCTTTTATGTTCCCTGTCCAACACCTCTTTTCTTTCCTTAGCATCGGCTATGTCTTTTCTTTCCTGCCTTTTCTTCTCCGCTTCTGCTTCTTCTCGTGCTGACTTTTCCTTTTTATCGATAGCTTCAATACCTTCATACTTTTCTTGTTTAAGTTTGTCTAAGTGGTCTTGAATTGCGGTTTTTGTGTTCTGTTCAATCTCCGACAGGCTTTGAACCTTTCGTAAGTCCTCCTTCTTTGTCTTAGCCCTCTTCGGCCTGCCTAAATATTTCATAAATAGCTTAACAATTTGAAACGTTGATACGTCATTCGTTTTCTTTCCAAAGTTTAGATATGCTCGTTTGCCTTTTACTTTAATATATGGCCGGCCATCCTTCGTTCTGTATATCCTCGGCGGTCGTTGCTTACGTTTCTTTCGTCCTCCATTTTTTAATTTATTCATAATTATACTAAGGTAAAAAAATAAAATGTTTTCAATATTATTTGATTCACCGATGGGTTTAAAATTTAAGTGCTCCACGGCCGCGCTGCTTGCAGTATCCCATATCGCTCGCAACCTTTTGAACTTTGCCTGCATAAGGAACTCCAACTCTATCCAAAGCTCCAGCGAAGCGAGAGATTGTTTTGTCCTTTTTCAAATAGTTATTAATATTCCTAAATGTATTGCCAACCTTTTCCCAATTTATTTTACCTCCCTTTTGCCCACAACCCTTTTGTTTCTTACGGCCACTTTTCTTTTTTCCGCCCGCCATTGTGTTTGAGTTTCTTGTTATTTTTCCGACTGTTGGAATGACTTCAACTCTTGTTGTTTTCACGACCATTATAATATATAGAAAAAAAATAATTAATAATAAATTACAAAAATCGTTTATTAAAATTTTGCCTCAGTTCATCAGAAACCGCATCAACATACAAAAAGTTAAATCGCTCTTTCGTCGCCTCGTGATATTTTTCAATGAAGTAGTCTAAATCATAACCGAGGTCCAAATGTTTATACACGAGTTCAATTTTATCCTGAGACTGACCAGGAAAAATAAGGAGGTAGTCGAGCTGTTTGATGGCTTCAGGCTTCATGTCGTTAAGATACTGCGAGCTCATAATCACTTTTGACTTGTAGTGTCTATTTTTTTTCAACAGGTCGCTCACGGACTTATCCCTTAAACCTGAGCCGAGATCATCTAACACGAACACAACATCGGGAGTTTGATACCTAGAAGGTCTCGGGGGTGCGGGGGCTTGCCCCTGCTTTTCCTCCTTACCAAAATAAATAAACTTCGGCTTCGGTTCCTCTTTACCATCCTGTACAATCTCTCCTTCTTCTTGCTCTTCGTCCGGCTTGTTGAGCTTGTCTAACTCGTAATCAATCACACTGTAGCCTTCCGTTTTCAAATATGTGTATATCGCCATCGGGTTTCCCTTCTTCTTGAAGTGCTTAACCATTTCTTTGTAGATGTGGTCCTTGTGTATTGTGCTGCTATAATAACAATGCGGGTCTTTTTGTCGGTCGTTCGTTTCAAGATTTCGAACAGTGCGGTCGTCTTGCCGCTCTTCTTGCGAGCGAGAAGAAAAATATTATCGAATGGCTCATCAAATAACTTATATCCTTTTGCCAACTTGTCTCCATCTCCGTTTTGCTTGACTGGTTTTACCTTTACATTATTGATTTTCTCCATAGCAGAGACTTCGCCTCCGCACCTCCAGATTTTTATATATTCTAAAATATATTTTTATTTTACTGGCGGGGTCGTAGGGGGAGCAGGCCCCTACCCGAGAAATTCCAAACAAATAACAATTCTTCCAGCTAGCTGGTCAGTCTCAATATTACCGCTGTCTGATTTAAGCACTTTAAATGTGTAAACCCCGTCAGACCAACCTACTACTACTAAGTTGTAGCCGAGATTTGAAATGTTTGCCGTGGTGCTGTCTGCGAATGTGCCAATAATCCCGATGCGGTCCATATGAAGGATTTTTGTTTTCGTTTCAGTCATATCATTCATATAGTGGATAAACTTAACATTCATTCTAGTCGGTGTAAAGTTCATTCTAATGGTTTTGTCGAATGTCTTGCTACCATTAACCCCTCCTGGAAAATCATTACTCAGAAAAATAATCCGCTGATATTTATAGTCCGCCATGTTGCCCTCTATATTACTGCTCATAAACTTTTTATTAATTAATATTTCTGCTCGGTCCGCCTGTGATTTCTATTCGCGGGTCAGCGATAAAAAAAATGAAAGTTGTGTTTATTGTATCCAAAAGGGATGTGTGTATAAGCCTTTCAGTGATTGGTGTATTAGTTTTGATGAAGCCATACCTTTAATCTGTTCAAATGATGCTTCGTGGTATAAAATATATTTGTACGAGTGCTCATTTCTTTGAACTAGAAGGTGAAGGAAGGCAAATGCCGATGAGCAAGGTTAAAATTCCGACGTACGTGTTGGCTGTCTCGCAAGGTAAGTTCTTTTCAGACAACCTCACGATACAAAGGGTTATAATCGCGATAATGATACCCATTTGAAATAAGTATTTAATAAGACGGCTGTCAGTTTTTCGCTTAGTCATACAACAGTCCCAGTTGTCTTCGTATTCATAGTCTAATTTTTTTTCTTCCTGCTTAATTTGGACATCTAGCACGCGATTCTTCAACTCGGGTGTCAGTTCGCCATCTACTTCTATGATTGGAGGTGGCGGATGTAATCTAGGGGGCATTGTTATTACGGATTTCTGCTAATTGGTTTTTTTAATCGGCTATATCATTAGTTAGATTATTATTTTCTTTTTCTAAATTAACTACCTTTTCTGATAATTATTGAACGGCCTTAATTAACGGGGCGATAAACTCGGAATAACCTATACCATAACCGACATCACCACTATCAACACATAACACTCACACCTTTCAATTCGCACTCTTTTGCTTTGGACACGGAACCATAATTGTTTCTTTTATAAAACCGCCAAAATCTAGCATATCCATTTCTGTTAGTATTTCTTCTAATTCCTGTGCTATTAAACCCGTTCTTTGTTTCTTGTTGTCATCAATCATACAGACTGGATTTAACTTATTAATAAAATCTAAGCCTAAGCATTCCTTTATATCTTCTTTTTTTCTCCTGTCTGAATATTGAATTGGATTAGACAATACCCATAATTGCCCGTCGCTTGCTTTCAAAGACATTAAAGCAGTCCTCTACTGCTACCTCCATCTGTTCCTCCTTGAATGGATATTTTTGCTCCTGTAAGTGATGCCGCTGATGTTAGTGTTCCTGTGTATGTAATTCCCGCATTTGCTGTTAATAATCCTGCTGTGCTTATGTTCATTGCTTCTGACCATGTTATATTGCTCCCCGCGGTTATTCCTGATTTATAATTAAAAACAAGTTTGTTGCCACCTTTAGCTATTGTAAAGTTTGAACCAGAAGCGCTTGATTTCCAGTTCGTGCCGTCAAAATAAGTATCAAAGCATAAAGTAATATTGTCATGTGTCCAGTTTAATAATTGGAATGTTGGATAAGCATCTTGTGTTGTTATCGCCTGTAAGTGTGCTCCTCCGATATTGCCTGAAGTTCCATACAATTCTAAACCACCTGTTGCTCCAACTCCTTTCGTTGTGTTGCCTATGATTATCGGCTTAGTTGACGCGGTCGTTATTTTGTCGCTTGCCGTTATTGTTGTTGTTGATATACCCGCAGTTGAAGTAATTGTTGTTCCTGTTATTGTTCCGCCATTTGTTATGTTGTTTGAATTCATGTCTAAGGCGCCATAAAACTTCATACCACCAGCATTATTAAAACGGACAATGTCACATGAAAGAAATTTACTATCTGAAAGTCGTGAAATATAAAGTCCTGCTCCTTTTGCTACATCGTATGCGATATTCGTAAATACATAACCTCTTTGGTCTGCGGTTCCACTTGAAGCCGTATTTAGAGTATATAAGAAAGACTGCCAATCTCCTGTCGTCTGTGAAAAGAATATATCTCCTCCATTTTGGTTTAATATACGTGCCCCATTATACGTAATATTTCCACCATTGATGATATCCTGATTATTAAAATCGGCTTGATTCAATATAGTCAAACCTCTCAACTCATTTCTCGTTCCATTAAATGTTTTTATTCCCGTTATTGTTTGGTCTCCTGTTAGTTTAACATTTTGCCCATCTTTTGTATCTACATAAGATTGTGTTGCTGCCAGGGCCCCGTTTATGCTTATATTACCTCTCGTGTATAAAGTTCCATTGAGTCCATTCAGCGACATTAATAAGACCTCGCTTGATGTTTCCCATATAAATCCCTGAGTAGCATCTGGATAAATTCTAATTCTAATAGCACGACCAGTAAAGTCGTTGCCAGCGCAAGCGGTTCCATTTCCAAAAGCTTTACTAGCGCCAGAAGATGCCATATACAAAGAATAATTATAATCAAGATAATTCCACAACCATAGCCCGTAATTACTAGTTCCATCGTTTCCTCCCTGTATGCTTAATGAACAAGTGGCTCCTGCGGTCAAGTTTGATACTCTTCCACTCGCGGAAAGTGTTGTCGTTGATACTCCCGCACTCGCTGTAATTAATCCTTTTGTCCATAAAGTTCCGTTTGCCCCATTTAATGACATTAACAATTGTTCATTGGAATTTTCCCATACAAAACCATCCGCCGAAGCAAAACCAGACCTAAATCTTATAGCAAAGCCTGAAATATCATTGCCAGCAACCGCAGTTCCTCCACTTAATGATTTACTCGCCCCTGGCTGAGCCATATAAATACCCCATCCTGTGTTGTCTGTATCCCACATAAATATGCCCTGTCCGTTTCCTCCATCTGTTTTGTTTTGAATAGATAACTTACATCCACTATTTGCAGTTAATAATCCACTAAATGTTTTATTACCTCCTATGGTTTGGTCTGTTGTTAGGTTTACGAAATTGTCATCTACATAACTTTTGTTTGCCCCGTCTGTTGCTGTTGTTGGTGTGGCTAAGTTTGTTATTTTTTTGCTGTTTAAATTGAGTGTTGCGCCAGATGCGGTCATAATTAAAGTATCGCCTGAATATAACTCTACATACGAGCCAGTTATTTGTATCGGATACCAAGTCGCTGTTGCTGTTTTCTGTGCTGCGATCACTCCTATGTTTGTGTCAAAGGCTATGCCGATAACATTAAAAGAAGCAGGATTTGAAGACCCACTTACTTCAATAGTTGATGTGAATTTTTTATTTCCTGCTATGTTTGGTCTCCTGTTAGTTTAACTACTGCGGTATCAAGAACAGAAACATCAATACCATCAACATTACCCACATTTGTAATCGCAAATCCTCCCATATTTAATCCTGCCGTCATACTCGTGGTGCCATCAAGTCGCAGAAAAGGCGAAGTCGTGTTCCTCCATTGTCCTGTGCTATAAATAAGCAGTTGGTTATCTGCGGGCGTGCCTGTTATTAATACGTCGCTGTGTGTATCAATACTTCCACTTGCTGATACTTTCGCTGTGTTCGTGTCGTGCTCTGATAACCAAGTCGTTATAGCCCTGCCATTTAGTTGCCCTACATTTGTAATGTTTTGACTATTCATATTTAGTGCTCCTGTCATACTCGCAGTGCCGTCTAATCTCAGAAAGGGAGAAGCAACATTTCGCCATTGTCCAGTTGAATAAATGAGTAATTGGTTATCTGCTGGTGTGCCTGTAATTAACACATCGCTGTGGCTATCTGTACTTCCAGCTGCTGATACTTTATCATTATTATCATTATGCTCAAATATCCATTCATCAACATCTTTGGTATTTAGTAAATTAACTCCTGTTATATTCTTCCTTCCCATACTAATGTTGCCAAATTCATCAACATTTATCGGAAAGGTTTTATTTACCCAGTTTATTGAATTATACGTTAGATAACTATTAGTGGCTACTGGTGCGGTTATGACTACGTCGGAGAGTATGTCAATTGACCCGAGGGCGGTACTCCTCCATTTGCCGTCTACATCGTTGTAAGTTAAGTATTGACCGCTAGCTTGTGCGAATAGGTTAGTATCTATGAGATTATAAAGGCTGGTTTGATGCGGATTAGATGTATTAGAGCGGTGTTGAGTTGAGGCATATACATCAGCATGATTTGAAACCCGTTGTTCAACATAGTATAAACGGCTTCCTTCTGCGATATCGGCCGTGCTTTTGGTAGCCAGTCGTGTGTCAAATCGCGCATTCGTATAATAAAGATTTACCGGGTCGGCGTCTTCTGGCACTCTATCCGTGTTTAAGCCGACCACATTAGTATTCGTTAAGTCTAAGTTAAGTATATTTAGACTATCAACAGCCAACTCATTCAAGCCTAATAAACTTTTGAATTGCGACATTTGAACCAAACCCGCGGAGGTATATATAATTAGGATAATAATTAATCCGATTAAAAATTATTTTTGGTTAAATATACAACCAAGAATACCGAGAAGTAATAGAGAGATTGCCATAAAGAACCTTGAAAAAGCGACTGTAATGAAGAAGCAATATGCGAGGCAGAGAAAGATTGAAAGGGCTAAGGAACTACTTGCGGAGGAAGAGGCTAAGAATGTGAAAGAAATGACGGAGGAACAGCGGATAGAGCACGTGTCTAGGAAGCAGTTGGCGAGGGATATGATAGATGGCAGAGATGGCGAGCAGATTGAAGAAAGCAGTTCGGACGAGGAAGAGGTCGAACACGACTTTATTGATATCGTCGCACGACGAGTTGCGGGTATGAAATTAAAGACCAAACAGAAGAAGGCGAAGAAAGTAGTTAAAAAGAAAATGGAAGAAAGCGAGGATAGCGACGATAGCGAGGAGGAAGAAGAGGAAGAGCCTCAGCCGAAGAAGGGTAAAGGTAAGAAATCAAACATATCAGTTAATGTTTATAACCAACAACCCGAGAAACCAAAAAAAGAAAACAATGATACATCTAAGATATTTTTAAAGTTCTAATATATAGATCCACGCTTCACCAAAACTTAAAGGATGGATAATAAACACACAGAACAGTAGTCAAAATAATGAAGAAGAAGAACTTGAAAAACAGAAAATTGAAGAGGCTTCTGAAATACACCATCAATCTAAGACCCCAAAAAAATGGAATACTATACTATCCCCTGAGCCAGAGCCATTAAGCCAAGTGTTTATTGACTTGATGGATATGTCTAAAATAGCTACTAAGAAAGGAAACAAAAACTACAATTTTGGTTTAGTTATGATTGATGTTTATTCTCGTCGTGGTTGGATTGAACCAATCAAAAATAAAACAACAGGCGAAGTATTAGAAGGATTAAAGAAAATGCCTAAACCTAAAAGGATTACATCAGACAACGGCAGTGAATATAAAGGACAAGTTGCTGAATACTTTAAAGACAACGGAATTCAACATACAACAAATGAAGTTGGTGACCACCGAACTATGGGAATAGTTGACAGATTTATTCGAACAATAAGAAACGACTTGAATTTAATGTGGGAAGTTAATGACGATTTTATTTGGGTGCCTTACATTTACGAAATTGTTGATAATTATAATAACACATACCATAATACAATAAAAGCCACACCTATGGAAGTCTATGAGGGCAAAAAGAAGAATGACCAAGAAATATATAGAGCCGGTCTTATTAATTCATTTCCTAAGAATTCAACAGTGAGAAAAGAACTAGAACGAACTGTTTTTAGTAAAGGCGATGTTCAGTATTCAAAGAAAGTTTATACAGTTAAAGGCCGTAAAGGCTTCAAGTTGATTCTTTCAGATCACGAAATAGTCAGCCCTCAGCAATTATTGAAATCTAAAATGAATGAACAACTTGAAGAAATAAAACCTCAACTAGCAGACAAAGTCAAAGAAGTCACTAAAGAAAAAAAGACTGGTCACTTATTAAAGTCATTAGATATAAAATCGGAGAATATTCGTAGTAGTGCCCGGATTAAAAAGAAAAAAAAATGGATTTGTAAGTTATTGATTTAATACCGAAAGCTAAGTCAACTAGTTTAAAAATGAAAAAAATTATTAATTATTAATTTTATTTCTTGAAAAAGAGTAATTATTTATTTTTATTTTCTCGAGAACTTTTGTCCAAAAAAATGGAAGCTCTCACAATTTTTTTACGGTTGAGACGTCGCAAACCTTCTCAATCTGAGAAAGTTTCAAAGCAAAAAATTTTGAGTCGTCATCATGGATGACAACCCAAACAATATCGCCAACAGCGATGTTTCTCAGAGAGCTCTCAGCCCCCTTCGCCGAAATTGATGACAAGTTCTCATCCTGTTTTTTTGTTTCGTAAATGAAAATATCTTCTCCTTTGGACTCAAGGAAATAACCTTCCGTAACTGATTTGGTAAATTTTTTAGAGCCCTTCTTCACTCCTACATTGAGAACTTTAAATCCTTCCGCAACTTTCTAAAAAACACAAACAATAATGAGACAAAGCAACAACAAAACAAAATACCTGAACTGCAGGATCGTCAGGCTTCTTCTTTGGAGGCATCTATACGCACGCACACACACAAATACGCACGCCCACAAACAAGAGATAAAATTTCTTTGAATAATGGTGGGCTTTCGCCCGATTTTTTTTTGATAAAATATATACACACTATTTATATCGCCCTATGTGCAAAGGGGCTTAGTGGGTTAGCCACTATTTACACTAAGACTCTTCTTCTCTTACACATTTATTCATATTAGCATCACCTTTCGAATTCATCATAATATGTAAATCATAATCAGAATATTTTATATAAGATTTATTGAAACTTAATCCCTCATCTTCTATCCCCTTTCTTATTCTATCAATAACTTCTCTTTGATACTCATTTCTATTATCTTTTTTCCAAGCTTTAAACAATTTTAGTTCTTTACTTATTTTCATTAGTTTATTCTTTCTTTCCAAGTCAAATCTCCTATCTTCTTCCACATCCAAGCTTTCATCTAGTATCTTCTTAAGCACCTTATTTACCGCTTCTAACTTTACCTGCTCTTGATTTCTTTTTTTGATTATCAATTCTAATTTTTTGTTCGCTTTAGCTATTCTCTCCTCAGAAGCTATTTTGATTCTATTTAATTTATCTTTACCTTGTTTAGTTGTTTCAAACATGAAAACATAATCATCAAGGTGCCGACAATTTTTTGCCGCAGAGATTGAGGTTTAGGTGGACCTACAGATTTTCTCCACCAAAAAATACCAGTCATCAATGTTTTTCAATGTTTTTGGCCACGGGCTCATTTCCTTATTATTTGCCCGTTGCCTTTTTTTGTCGTGGGCCGAAGTGGTTATTTCCAAAAATTTTGTTTTGATGACTGCTGTCTATGATTTCTTTTTTCTTAATTCCTTATTGTTATTTTTTCTATTATTTTACGAAACTGAAATGTATGAATGATTATCGTTGCCGTTTTGTCCCGGCGGGCCGGCCGATGTGTGTCTCTGGGTGGCGGGTGGTATGTATTGAAAAAGTGTGCCGAAGTGGCACCCTATACTTGTACGGTGTCATAGAGAAGAAGAAAGAACATGAAGGGGAGGGAAAAGAGAGGGGGGGGCCGCCACACATACGACTACACCTTTACAATTACATAACCATAACATAGCATAATAATATATATCACCGCGCAACATATCTAAGCAAAAAATATTAATTTTAATAACTATAATACAATATCAACAACTTCCACCCCCCTCCCACCCCTTTTCTTCTTTATTCTTTTTCTAGAAAAAAGAAAAGAGAGGGGGGGCCGCCACACATGACTACACCTTTACAATTACATATCCATAACATAGCATAACAATATATATCACCGCGCAACATATTTAAGCAAAAATATAAATTTTAATAACTATAATATAATATTAATACTGAGCCGCTGAATACTAATTTAATATTTAATATCTTCCTTAATACGCTCAACTGAATAACTAGGTTCCCACCTTTGATAAAGGTATAACTTACTAGCTATACTTTTCACGTGGAAGTTCCCTGAGTCCAATTGTAAAAATTGTTCTCTCAATAAAAACGAAGAAGAAGGGAAGTGTCTGTCTGGACAGCAAATTTTTTCCAAGTCCTAAACTTGAGGCAAAGCTACCGTAAAAGCGGCTGTTTGGGTGAGAATCCGCAAGTATCGGGAGATTAATTGGTGGCCGAAACCGGCCGAGTTTTGTCGGGTTTTAACACCACCACAAAGGTTTAGTCAAAACTTTGTTTGGGCTTTTTTGAGCCACGTGAGCGTACGTCTACCTACTCCACCACAATCTCCTGCTCAGTATGTTTTTCTCTGCTGTCATTTTTGCCTTCAACGTATCTCTGATCAAATTTTTGTGGTTTTTCTGCTCAAAGTTTCAGCATTGTAGTTTTATTTTAAGGCCTAGGGTCAGAGTCGATTATTTCTATTATTAAATTTGAAGTTTCAGCTTTCTTGAACGTACTTTCTTGATCTTTTCCGCAGTGCATCGAAGAATGCTACTCTAGCCAAGTTGACTAAGACTATCATGTATGCTGTGAGGGCCTATTTGAGTTCTCACAGCCTTTGCAGTGCATCCAAAGATGCTGATGAAAAGTGTGTTTGTGGTAAAGAATGTCAACAAACTTTCAACTGCAAAGTTTGTGGAGATGACAGTTTCCATTCTTATCAGCAAAAAATAAAAATAAACTGGTCTGTCACTAGCCTACTCATGATCGCGATATCATGCAGTCTCTTTCTCTCTCTCTCTCTCTCTCTCTCTCTCTCTCTCTCTCTCTCTCTCTCTCTCTCTCT
>WBZZ01004101.1:145000-175000 GCA_019918135.1 Paulinella micropora | reverse complement strand
CTACTACTACTACTACTACTACTACTACTACTACTACTGCTACTACTACTACTACTACTACTACTACTACCTACTACTACTACTACTACTACTACTACCTACTACTACTACTACTACTACTACTACTACTACTACTACTACTACTACTACTACTACTACTACCTACCTACCTACTACTACTACTACTACTACTACTACTACTACTACTACTACTACTACTACTACTACTACTACTACTACTACTACTACTACTTACCCTACCAGGAGGACCGGGGGGGGGGGGGGGGCGGAAGGGAAGGAGAATAATCACTCACTGCTGAGCCTCACTATTACTTGCTACTACTACTACTGCTGCTGCTACTACTACTACTACTACTACTACTACTACTACTACTACTACTACTACTACTACTACTACTACTACTTCTACTACTACTACTACTACTTCTACTTCTTCTTCTTCTTCTACTACTACTACTACTACTACTACTACTACTACTACTACTACTACTACTACTACTACTACTACTACTACTACTACTACTACTACTACTACTAGCACTACTACTACTACTACTACTACTACTACTACTACTACTACTACTACTACTACTACTACTACTACTACTACTACTACTACTACTACTACTACTACTAACACTACGGAGGTGGGGTGGGGGGAAAGGGGAGGGAGGGGGGGGGGGGGGGGGGGGGGGGGGGGAGGGGAATAGTCACACTCACTCACTCACTCATGACACTCATGACACTCACTCACTCACTCACTCACTCTCTCACTCTCTCACTCTCTCACTCTCACTCACTCACTGACATACACACACACACACACACACACACACACACTCACTCACTCACTCGCATGTACACAGACAGAGAAACAGACACACAGGCAGACAGACACACATGTACAGACAGACAGACAGACAGACACACACACACACACACACACACACACACACACAGGCACAGACACAGACACACACACAGACACAGACACACAGACACAGGCACACAGATAGATCTAGACACACTGCAGATACAGACACACAGACACAGACACAGACACAGACACAGACACACACACACTAATCAATTTTTGGTGGTTTTTCTGCTCAAAGTTTCAGCATTGGTTTATTTGCTCCACCACACACTAATTTTATTTTCTTTCCCCCACAAAAAAACAAAAAAAAAAAAACAAAAAAAAAAACAAAAAAAAAAAAAAAAAAAAAAAAAAAAAAAAAAAAAAAAAAAAAAAAAAAAAAAAAAAAAAAAAAAAAAAAAAAACATAAAAAAACTCTGTAATATCACTCTCTGTCTGTCTGTCTGTCTGTCTGCTGTCTGTCTGCTGTCTGTCTGTCTGTCTGTCTGTCTGTCTGTCTGTTCTGTCTATCTGTCTGTCTGTCTGGCTGCCTGCCTGCAGCTGCCAAGTCTTTCTGTCTCTATGGACGAGAATATGACAGGGGTGCCCGTCCCACCAACCCGTCCACCAGAATATAATAGAATTTATCGATAGGACTGGAGTAGTATAGGGGGCCACTTGGTCACAGTGGTTCAAGACCAGAGACACACACCGTTCGGCCCGCAGGGACAAAAAGGAAGTAAAAAGGAAAAAAGGAAATTGAGCTAGGAACAAAAAACAAAAGTAAAATAGAAATGAACAGCCAAACTTCAGCTCCAAAAAACACGAAAGCGTGCGTTGATGCTTTGCGTGCTTTCTTGATTTTTTTCTTTTTTCTCTTTCGTTTGTTTCAGTTTTTTTGTCGCACTTCGGCACACTTTTTCAAGACATACCACCCCAGAGACACACCTGCCGGCCCGGACGGGACAAAATTGCAACGGACAAATAAGTTAATTTTATATTAAAGACATATTCATATAACCTATACAAGATGACAGACACAAAAGAGCAACCTATCAATACATAAAAAGGAGTAATATATATAATAAAGGAATCAAGACTAAAATTAATTACAGGCTCTTGTGAGTTTGTTGTAGTTTAATGGAGTGAAGAATGCAAAACAAAAAAGAAAGATTTAATTTTTCAGAATTTGGTAAAAGGTCTAGAGACCAAGCATTAGAAGAAACAAATAGATTTTATGAAGAAAACATAAGACCAAAGCACGAAGTTTGGAAAAAATATAATGATGAACTAGTTAGACAAAATAAAAAACAATACAAAAATGAATATAATAAGGAATTGATGAAGAATAAATTGATATGTGAATGTGGATATGAAACCACCAGGATACAAAACAAGACACATTTAATCAGTCTATCACGAGTTAGGAATGAAAAAAAATAATTTATCAAGGAATTAAATTAATAACTTACAAATCCATTATTTCCTTTTTCTTCTTAATCAGGGCACTACTAAAGATATTTTCCTGCTTTATATCTAATGACTTTCATAAGTGAAATATATTTTTTCCTTAGTTGTTTCTTTAACTTTGTACGCTAGTTGATATTTAACTTCTTCCGGTTCTTGTTAGTTCATTTTGGACTTTAATAATTGTTGAGGACTGACTAGTTCGTTTTTACCAAGTATTAACTTAAAGCATTTCATGCATTTTACTGTATATATATTTTTTTGAATACTGAACATCACCCTTAGAAAAAACAGTTCTTTCTAGTTCTTTTCTTACTGTTGAGCACTTAGTAAATTTATTAATAAGACTGATCTATATATTTCTTGATCGTTTTTCTTTTTGCACTCATAGACTTCCATAGGTGTGGCTTTTATTGTATTATGGAATGTATTATTATAATTTTTAATAATTTCATAAATGTAAGGAACCCAAATAAAATCATCATTAACTTCCCACATTAAATTCAAATCGTTGCTTATTGTTCTAATAAATCTATCTAATATACATATAGTTCGGTGGTCGCCAACTTCGTTAGTTATATGTTGAATTCCATTCTCTTTGAAGTATTCAGCAACTTGCACTTTATATTCACTGCCGTTGTAGGACTTAATCCTTTTAGGTTTGGGTATTTTTTAATCATTCTAATACTTCGCCTGTTGTTTTATTTTTAATCGGTTCAATCCAGACAACCAGAATAAACATCAATCATCACTAAACCAAAATTGTAGTTTTTGTTTCCTTTTTTAGTAGCAATTTTAGACATATCAATTAAGTTAATAAACACTTTGCTTAATGGTTAAATTCAGATGCTAATATAGTATTCAATTTTTTAGGGTTCTTAGATTGATTGTGTATTTCAGAAGCATCTTTAATTTTCTGTTTTTCAAGTTCTTCTTCATTTAGAGGAGACTCCGCCTCATCACTTCCTGTTTCAGTATTTTGCGGATTGCTGTGCTTATAGTCCATCGAAACTTTTAGAAAAAAATTTCACAAAACTTGGGTTTGATTGCGAAGTGTAGGCATCACCCCCCTGATAGCAGGTAAAAATACCTTTTCCTGGTGACAGGTGCACCAGCTTGTTTTTCAGTATTACTTGTCCGGATTGGACCTGATGCCATTTTATTTCTGGTCTGTTGCAGTTTTCCTTTTTGGCTTCACTGAGCTAATATAACGAGACATCATTCTCATCTTTTAAGGACTGTGTTTGGTTGGTTTACAGACTTTTTTTCGAGCTATCGTTGGGGGCATTACATTTGGAGTCCACATCACTAGGGTGATTTCTTTCTGCTTTGCCACACAGGCAACAGAGTGAATTTTCACTGACCTGTCTCACACGGGGACGCCAGACGAAAACAAATACTCCAACACAGCTCCCTCGTAACTCTTTCACAAAACAAATAATTTGATTGGTCTCAAGCAGGTGTCTCGTACCCTCTAGCCAATCAGTATCTATGTGCTCACAAGGAGACATCAGATACAAACTCTCTGTCGTTCTTGCTGTTCTCACACAGAGACCAAGAAGAAGGAGGTGGACAGAAGAGTGAAGGAACACACGCAAAACACAAACAAGCATAGGGACAGGAGCACAACACTCTACCCTTCTAGTTTGTGCATTTATCTGCATTATCTCACACATACGTCAGAGTATTTTTGCAAATCTCTGATCGTTTTCTAAAGGTAGGTCTGAGAACCTATCCGACCGACTGTCGACTTCTCAAGGAGAGCTTTTCTAGCTTCTCTATTACTATCTGTGTGTAGGTCCAAGTGCCTCATACTAGATACAATATAGAAAAGAAGGAGGAGAAAGTAATCTGAGTAAGGAGAACAAGAAATCGAAGAAAGTCTCAAAGAATATTTTTCTCAAACAAAAACAAACATACAAACAGTGGCTACGCCCGCGGATGTGGTCATACGAACGCTCCGTGTAACAAGAAACCCGGGATCGTGCATATGCGCTTGCTTACGCGCAGAGCCTATGACCGGGTGATGATAGGGTCGGCGGAAGAGGAGGAAGAAGAGGAACCTTTTAGGGACACAGGGGAGGCGAGCGAGGAGGCATGTGCAGGGCTCATGATACAGACCGGCATGGTTCCCGACAAAAAGGCAGCCTTGCGGATGATCAAGCGACTGAAAGAAAAGGCAGTCAAGGACGCGCTGAAAGTAGCAGGCAAACGCAGGAACAAGAAGCAAGAAAGCAAGGAAAAGGCGGAACAGCGACAGAACAAGAGGCAGCGCCTTGAGGAGGCAGAGCACGTGCCTGCCGACGCGAGCACATGAAAACATTTCACTAGACTTTTTTTATGTTCCAAAAAAAGAATTAATAAAACAAAAAAAGGCGTGCGCCTGACAGAGACCACGAGAATTGAACTGTGACACATTTTTCCTTGTGCATAATGTTTTTGACTCGTTAGGCTAACATGTCAGACACACAGACTAATAAGGATAATACTGCCCTTTTTTGGGGCGGTTGCCCCGGCTAGACTAGCGGCGGCCGGCCTGGTCATATACAAACCACAGCCCTGGATGCAAGCACTTGCCGCGGGGGTTGCGGCCGTCTGGCTGAGCGGCGCCTTGGACGATAGGCAGACAGGGTTTTTTGGCGGAGAGGCGTGGTGGGCAGAACACAGAAAAACGCATGGGCTCTTGTGGGCCTCCTATGCTGCTGCAGGCCGTGGTGAAATTTTGCTAGGAGACGCGGTCTACGGGGCTTGGGTTGCGACAGAACACGGAAAAAAAAGTTCTGGAACAGACTCTGTATAGAGGCTGATGCAGGTCACGAAACGCAATGGAGCTCCGCAAGCCGTTTCGCTCGATAAGATTCTGGCGCGAGTTGCTAGCCTGTCCAAAGATCTGTGTTCCTGTGACCCCGTTCTTCTCGCCCAACAGGTTGTGGCGGGTCTCTACGATGGAGTGCAGACGAGCGAACTCGACGCGCTCGCCGCGTCAACGTGTGCGTCGCTCGCGATTCAACACCCGCAGTACGGGGAGCTGGGTGGTCGTCTCCTCGCCAGCAATCACACAAAACAGTGCCACCCGACCTTTAGTTCGGCCACGGAAAGACTTAGGTGGGGGATGGAGCCTGCTTACAGCATCTTCGTGGACCAGAACGCTGGGCAACTCAACGCCATGGTAGTTTCAAGCCGCGAAATGTCTTACGATTACTTTGGGTTTTCAACGCTGCTTAAGTCCTATTTGCTCAAAGACAGCAAGGGTCGCGCTTGTGAGACGGCACAGTTCATGTGGCTTAGAGTAAGTATTCACATTCACCGCCGCGAGTCCAAAGAGCCACTGAAACGCATCAAAGAAACCTACGATCTCATGTCGCTGGGATTCTATACCCACGCGAGTCCAACTCTATTTAACAGCGGACTGAGAAGAGCGGGCCAGCTTAGTAGTTGTTTTTTGCTTCCTATCAAGGGCGACTCGTTGAGCGAGATATATGACACGATCAGAGACGTTGCTCTTATCAGCAAGGGAGGGGGCGGGCTGGGAGTTCACCTTGGGTGCGTTAGCTCCCTGATACGCAGCACGGGCGGAGCATCAGACGGCGTGGTGCCCTTGTGCAAAATGTTGAACGAGACCGCTCGCTACGCGAACCAGGCAGGCAAGAGACGGGGTGCTGTAGCTGTGTATCTGCCAATTCATCACGCAGACGTCTTCGAGTTTTTGGAACTTAAACGAGTTACCGGTTCTGAAGAACTGCGAGCCCGAGACCTGTTTTTAGGACTTTCCGTCTGTGACCTGTTCATGGAGCGTGTAGAACGAGACGAAATCTGGAGCCTTTTTTTCCCGGACGAGACGGGCGTAGGTGACCTGGACGCCCTTTGCGGCAAGGAGTTTGAGTCACAGTACACGCGGGCCGAGAGGCTGGGCCTGGCGAGGCGCACCGTCAATGCGCGCGAGCTCTGGAGCGCGGTCTGCCGCGCACAGATCGAGTCGGGCGGCGTTCCCTACATTATGTACAAGGACGCAGTGAATGCGAAATCGAATCAAAAGAATTTGGGTTCGATTCGCTGCAGCAATTTGTGCGCAGAAGTGGTTCAATACAGCTCGCCGCTCGAGCACAGCGTGTGTAATTTGTCCAGTGTGGCGCTGCCCAAGTTCGTGTCGCAGGACCGCGAGTCCTTTGATTTCGAGCTGCTGCGGTCGTGTGTGCGCACAGCTGTGCGTACTCGACACCGTCATCGACATTACAGAATATCCATCGGAGGAAGCCAGACGCAGCAACCTCTTGCATCGTCCGGTGGCACTTGGTGTCAACGGCCTGGCCGACGCGCTAGCTCTTCTTCGGATGCAGTTCGATAGCGTGGAGACACAAAAGCTCAATTTCAAGATTGCACATGAACTGTACTACGCGGCGGCGCTCTGGGCCTCTTGCGAGTTGGCGCAGGAGAAGGGTGCTTACAAGAGTTTCGGCGGGTCTCCAGCTAGCCAAGGGCTCCTGCAGTTCGATCTGTGGCCCGGCAAGGAGCAGACGGACGACCGCTGGGACTCGCTCCGCCAGCGCATCGCCAAGTATGGGCTACGAAACTCACAGCTGATTGCATACATGCCGACTGCCACGACCGCTCAAATCCTGGGCAATTTCGAGTCGTTTGAACCAGCCCACTCAAACGTCTTTGTACGCCGCGTGCTCTCTGGCGAGCACGTCGTGTGGAACAAACACTTGGTGCGCGAGCTAGAAGAGCGCGGGCTCTGGAACGACCAGCTCCGCGATAAAATCATTGCAGACGGCGGGAGCGTGCAAAGATGCGACCTGCCCCAAGACATCAAAAACATCTACAAGACCGTGTGGGAAATCCCCTTTCGCTTGCAGCCGCACCTGGCGGCCGACCGCGGGCCGTTTGTGTGTGGCTTGCAGTCGCTCAACTTACACATGACAGACCCTACACGAAAGAAAAGTCAGCAGCTGTCATTTCTACGCGTGGCAGCTCGGTTTAAAAACGAAGTATTATGTAAGAACCCAGGCCGCTAGCAAGGACCTGGGGCCGGCCGACTGTGCTATCTGTGTAGCTTGAAATCTTTTTATTTAAACTAGGTCTACGGTCAAGTCCATGGCCAAATGGCCTCCCTCGCCGTTATCTTCGCAGGACAGCGAGACGCCAAACGCTTCTTTTTCCGATATGTCTTGGTCCGGGTAGCCCAAGCCCTCATGTTGCTTGCGGATTTGTAGCACGCGCCAAGAGAGCGTGACTTTTTCGCCCTGAGAAGACAGCGCAGTGGCTTGAATCACCGTTTTCACCACGTCTCCCTTTTGTAGCGTGGCGGTATCGGCCCCGCCCAAGAACCGGGCGCCCGTGACAGTGACGGTCAGGCGCGGTGCCCAGGCCCGATCCGATTTCCGCGACGTGCGCAGCCGTGTGCAGGGCTGGTAGCAGCACTTGACTTGATCGTCGCTCCGTGCCATCGGGCCCGCTCGCTTCATCGTCGGAACAATCTTGTCGCGGTTCTCAACCACGAGCTCGGCCACACGATCGTCGATCGCTCGCACCACCTGGTAGGCCTGCAGCATCGCACCATACTGTTGCGCGTGCTTGAAGTCGAGGTCGATGGTGGTCTTGGCAGCCTTGTTGCCTTGGTCGTACGTGCTCGGGTCCCAGGCCAGTTGCATGGCGGGCAGAACCAGCGTCAGGCTCTTTTTGTCATAGCACAGGTTCGAAAAGATGCTTCCGTACGCACTCCTTGGTTCCGACAGGTGCAGCTTCTTCGGGTCGTCCGCCGGGTCAAATGCCTTGACTTGGTTGTTCTCAGTGACGAGAGACATTTCGATTTTGTGGGGCTCTTTTTTATTTTGACAGCACTGGTTTTCTTTTTTCAGCTTTTAAATCTTAAATCTCGAATCTCGTAATTTAAAAGGTTTAAATAAAAGGAGAAAAAAAAGTGGCAACAGAACAATGTCTCAAAAAATGATGACTCGTTTTCTTTGGAGGTCCAACCCATGGGATTGCGTTCAGACGGGCGCTCGACTCGCTGTCGCCGCTGTTGCTAGAGGCGAGGATCGAGGCCACCGTCGACAAGCTCGTGCTCTGCAGCGCGGCCGACGGGCTGGTCGGGCAGTTCGTGGTCCCCTTTTCGGGCGCCAATGGTGATTACGTCAACCTGATGTTCCCCAAGTGTGTGTTTAGCGTTGATCTCAAGGAGATGTCCTGCTGGCTTTCTACTTTCCGTGAGGGCATGATCTTGGAACTTTCAGTCGCGGTCGACAACAAGCTCTGTGTCAAGTTTTACAACGAGGCCAAATCCTTCGAGCACTACTCTGACCTGACCTCGCTGCTCGTGTCCCAGGAGGCTGCTTTTCTACAAACGACCGAGTGGACCAATGTCGACCGCCTCGTCGAAGTGTCTGGCCCCGCACTCAATGCAGTGATCCGTCATCATTCCAAATCCAATTCGCACTGCCGGCTGTTTGTGGAAGGGGACATGCTCTGTACCGAATCCTCCTTACGAGCAGTGACCGCAAGTCGGCTGGCACGCACTTCGCTTGGTGGCATCGCCCTGCTCGCGGAGGACAAGGACTCGCTGCTGAAATCGGACCTGTCACACCCGCCTACCGAAGCAGGCGAGTGTGTCTACGCCCTGGAAGTCCTCAAGAAGATACTCAAGTCGTGCGCTTTCCAGGAGAAAAAGACTGGCAGGGTGCTGGTCGGCGCTGCCCCGAACGTGCTGCACCTCGTCTTCAAGCGGGACGGCGGCCCGTAGCTCAAGTACACTATCCTGGCCGACGCCGAATCACCGCCCCCTCTGCCCACGCTGGCGCCGCTCGCCCTGGCTACCGACAGCGCTGCCGAGGAGAGTGAACAGCGCAGGGTGGTTAAACACAAGAAGAACTCGAAGAGGAAGAGAGACGAATCCCAGGCAGGCGCTTAAGCTTCCTTAGCGTGTACTTGCGGCAAGCGAGCTTGCTAATAAAATTCTTTTGTGTTTCTTTGCGGTGCACTGGTACGTACCAATTGACTACCCGTCCCACGGCCCTGAAAGCAGAGATGTCTAACGGTCCGCCGTAGTCTACTAGCTCGTGGCGTGGCGGCGCCGGCTGCACTAGCTGCTTGTGTAGATTGACTCTTAGGAAGGAGTGTAGCAGGTCCGTTGCACGTGAACGCAGCGTCTCGGCTATGCCATATTCAGCAAATTTGGCCGCACACCCCATACAGCAAAAGTGGCCCCAGACGAACAATTCTTCGTCCGCGTGGGCTATCGGCAAGCAGCACCACCTGCAGTCGTCCCTTGCACAGCAGTAGGAACAGTGCAGACACTTGCCCTTGTACGATTCGGTGCCCTCCATCTTTTCTGTACACCTTCTTGGCGTTTTTCTGATTTTTCGTGGTTGTTTCAAATCTTGAATCTTAAACGTCAACATTTGTAATCTTGTAAGTTTTTTCTCTGCTGGCCTGTCACTTTTCATATATGTCATGCGAACACAATTGGACGTTTAGCTTAGCAACCACCGGTACGTACTGCTCCAAGTGTGGCCTGGTCAAGACAGAGCACGAGCTGTAAACTTCACAATGTTGGCTGGTCAATGGGCAGATGGTAAGGGAGCAGCACGCTCCCAGACATGTCGGCTACACTCGCCTGAGCCGCTTTCGTCAGATAATACGAGAGACCTTCAACCTGCGAGGTGTGAATCAATCTGCGTCGTGTGTCAGCCCGGCCTTGTTAGCACAGGCCCGGCGCCTGACCCACAAGTGGAGGGCAGAACCAGACGCCCGCTCGCCTCGCGTACATCTGGCGCAGGGAGAAGCTAGGAACTCTGACTACCGACCGAGCCAGCCAACTGTGCCACCTGTTAGGCTATGATCTGAGCCGGCGCGAACCGAGCAAACAGACGCTGGAAGAGCTGGAACGCCTCTTCAAAAAGGTCGACGCCTGCTGGCACCGAGTGCTAAAGGAGCTGAGAGAGAGGTACGCGTGGGCGAGAAGGTGTTATTAGCATTCTTTTCGCATTATCAAAAATCGTATTTTTAGCAAAGGAGAAAATCTGTAGGTATATTTTTGCAGTTTTCGTGTTTTGATCACTGGCTCATTTCCTTTTTGCATAATACATTTTTGTTTCGTCAGGCCGGCTGGTGTGTGTGGGTGTCTTGAAAAAGTCTGCCGAAGTGGCCCCCTACTACCAGTGTAAAAAATGGGGATTTATGCTGTTATCTCTTTTATATGAACGAATATGGCAAAAATGGCAAACTATGGTAAAATTCAAAACGATAAACGGGGGGTGTGATGTGGGAACAACAGAAACATCCCCCGTCCTCCCTAGTTTTTTGTAGGTCAGTGGACTCGAGATAGGCGGTTCCGCTGCAGCTGCGAACGCTCCAAAACTTGCCTGTCCGCCCTGGTCCTGACGTATGTAGAGTAGTTGATAACCCGTAGTGCGGCAACGACTTTTCGTCGCCTCCTACGGGTTGTAGATAACGAAATAAGCCTTCCTATTGATTTGGCGAACTTTCAATACAAGAGCACAAAACAGCAAAATAAGAAAATCAAATTTTCAAATCAATACAAAGAAGCAAAATAAAGAAATCTCTCTTCCTCTTTATTTGCTTTTAAATAAAAACAAGAAAAAGTTTAGAATTTTTTTTTAGGTTTTTAAATAAAAACGAAATCAATACGAAAGCACCCCATCTCCGACATGTCGGAGATAGTACCCTAAAGAGCACAACCGCACGAGCGCCTAGAGAAAACCCCAGTTATCCAAAAATAAGTTTATTTATCATACATAAATAAACTTAAGGAACCAAAGTCCATTTTTTTTTCACAAAGTCTCAAGAGAGACCATCCAATTAATCAAACTTTCATCGCGATTAATTTTTTTCTGTAAAGCAGAAATAGAAGGGAAGACGAGAATTTCTTCCACTTCTTTTCCAACAGAAGCCAGAAAGAAAGTTTTCTTTTTTGGGGCTATCATGCTCGAATCTCGTTCAATCCAAGCAAACGAAAACTTTTCAACTCTCTCAGCGGGTCTGCGAATGAAAAAATTTCGGTCAGCGTGAAGAGCAGTTATGTCCGCTCTTCCAAGCCGAGCGAAATCGCGAGGAACCCTCACTAAGCGGGGGTTTTTCATCTCTGCTGGCGCTTTTTCTTCAACTTCACCCCAAGGCTTCCAAAAACCTATACACCACATTTCATTATTATTTAATAGAAACAATAGATTGAGGACTTACCCGCAGGAGCAGGAGTTGGATTGAGGTTCAATTCACCAACTCCATCAGCTAATTCTTCAGGCTCTCCCATTGTCTATTACACACACCAAAAGCATGTGTAATAGAAATTTCTTTGAATAAGGGTGGGGTTTGAGCCCCTGGTTTTGAAAAAAACCATGTATGTTGATAATGTTGATTTCTAAAATCAACATATTTTAAATCAACATTTTACACTAAAGTCTTTTTATTCCGAGTTGCTATCTGCACTCTCGGTTCTATAGACTCTGTGCATGTTTCTGTTATGTTCTCGTTTAATGCTAACATTAATACTATCATTTACGTATTCATTAATACCATCACTGGAGTATTTGTTAAACGAAGAATTAAATGATAAATGTTCGTTCTCAATACCAGCGATGATATTATTCATGACAATTGCGGAAAGTTGGCCACGATTATCTTTTTTCCATCTATAGAAATTATCTATTTCTTTACTTTTTTTCTGTTCCAATTTCTTTTTTCTCAAGCGAGCGATTTTATCTTCCTCTACTTCATTATTTTTAATACTTAATCGGCGCAACATCTCGTTAATAGCATCAACCTTGACTATTTCAGGCTGTTTCTTTTCAACAAGACGAGCGATTTCTTTGTCTGCTTTAGAAATTCTTTCTTCGCATACTATTTTATCTTTTTTGAGTCTATCTATTCCTCTCTTCATCGTTTCAAATATTTCAATCCAGTCATTTTTGGTTTTAAGTCTATCCGAAATCGTGTCTTCAGCCATACTTGTTGCGCCAAAACTTCGTTTTTTTGGCGCAAGCAAATATTTCGCAGTAAGGGGTTTTTGGCGCATTGACGCATGGTGATATTCCGGAAATAGAATTTCTAGAATTTTCTTGAAAAAATTGACTTTCGGCAATACTTCAAATACCATTTTTTCTTTATCATTGGTAGGCTATGTGTGGGATTATACCAATGGCTTAGGCGTAGTCATTGAGATTTTATGTTGCGGGTTCAAGTCTTAAGGATATCTTTCCACACATGAATGCCTTTTTATTTTTTATTTTTTTACCAAAGTTGAATTTCAACTTAACTTACAAATCCAATATTACCTTCGCCTTTTTTTCTCTCTTCGAAGTCCGGATATTCTCTGGTTGAATGTCTTCCCTTTTAAGTAATTCTTTTGTCTTTTTTTCCTTGATAATCTCTTTAGTTTGCTCCTTCATATCTTTTTCTTCATCAACAGGTTTAATAAAATCAGTTTTCAATAAATCACGTGGGCTTACCAACTCATCGTTATTTAATATGATTTTAAACCCTTTTCGTCCCTTGACTTTATAAATAATTTTGCTGAAAGTCTTTCCACCCTTAGAAAAAACATTCCTTTTGTTTTCTTTTCTTACATTATCCCCTACTTCAAATTCGTCAATTAAATTATCACGAGTTATAGTTTGTTTGTTCTTATCTCTTCTAGCAAAGACATCCACAGGTTTGGCTTGTATCCCTCTATGAAGTTTATGATTGTAAGCATCGACTAAGTCTTGAATATAACTAACCCAATCAAAATTACGATTAGTTTCAAATAAAAGGTCAAGCCATCTTCTTATACTTCTTATAACTCTATCAACAACCGCAAGTGCTCTATGGTCGCCAACTTCAACGACATCGTGCTTAATTCCATTTTGAATAAAATATTCACGAGTAGCACCTTTATATTCTCCTCCGCTGTCGGTTGTAATTGACTTTGGTTTATAAGGTATAGATTTCAAAGCATAATATACTTCTTTCGCTGTTTTATTTTTTAGCGGAATGATTATTAAAAATCGGCTATAACAATCTATCCAAACGAGCATCCAAGCATAACCCTTATTGCCTTTCTTATCTTTTATCTTACTCATATCCGCTAAGTCTAAGAAAACTTGGTCTAATGGTTTATCAACCCATATCGTGTTCCATATTTTTGGGGTTTTCTTTTGGTGGTGTATTTCAAGTGCCTCCTCTTCTTTTGTCCTTTTTATTTCTTCTCCCGTTGGTGTGTCCTCAAGTTGGCTATCCGCATTCTGTGTATTAATAATTGTATGTTTATAGTCCATTTATACAAAATACGAAAATATTTATATATATATATAATGCCGACCGTAAAAGTCCTGAGAAAAGTGTTAGGTGAAGAAAAAAGGAGACGATGTCCAAAAATTAGCAAATTAAAAAAGGCTGAACTGCTTAAATTAATGGAACATTATGGAAAGATGATATCTGAAAAGAAAAAATTTAAGAAAACTACGAAACCACCGCCTAAGTTTAGACTAACAGAAAAAAAACAATCCGCTATCAAATCAACCAATGACATCGCATTAAGCGGAGATACAGAGAAAGAGATAGCAAAACTAAATGAAGATTTAATTGAATATGAAAATGATATCCGCGCTATCCGTTATGCGAAAGTAAGAAAGGGAACGAAGAAGGAAACTTTCGCAGAAATTGAAAAAATTAGAAATGGTTTTAGTAAAAGGCGAAACGCCCTAGCAGACAGAATTAAAGTGTTTGAAAAACAAGATGAAAGGTATTTAGAAGATATTTTGTATTATATTATTGGAACAAGAAGAATTAACAATAAATTAAAAAGTTTGCTTAAAAATCACACGAAAGATAAATGGGATTAAAACTTTAAGAAACATTTTTCAACATCATTATTTTTTTCTTTCTTAGCACCGCCAGATGATTGATTATACACTTTTACGCTCACACTACTTGACTTTTTACTTTTAGTTTTCTTTACAGGTTCTTCTTCTTCGCTTTCTTCGCTTTCGCTTTCTTCGCTCTCTGGTTCGGGCTCGGGCTTCTTCTTCGCTCTCTTATTCTCTGCTTTCGCTCTTTTGATTTTCATCTTAGCCATCTTTTCTGCTATTAAGTCAGTGAAATCAACCTCATCCTCACTCTCACTTTGCTCTCTGGACTATCCTTATTTTGTTCATTGATAATATCCCTAGCCAATTTATTTTCTTCAATTTGTTTTATTCGTTCCTCCATATCTTCATCTTCTTGCTTTACCGCATTTCGGTATTGTGCCAAAACATTTTTAGCATGCTCCATCTTTCGTTGTTTCGCTTTCGCTTTTATTCCTTCAACAGCACTACCCCAATTCTTACGGCTTGCTTCTGCGGACGGCATAATCTCAAATATTGTATTATATTTGAGATTGTATACTAAGATTAATATATTTTAGTATTTTTTAATAATTAATTGATATTTGACAGTTTCACTTCTATCTTGCTAATCGCAAGATTTTTCGTTTATTGTCAAACATCGTTTTAAAATAAAATTTTATTCTAATAATATAGGAAACGATTTTCTAAATTATCTCAAACGAGTTTGAGATTTACGAAAAGCGAAGCGAAAGTGTGAATTTAGAAAATCAATGTCGCAATATAAATCCTTACTAGGTTTATCAGAAATCGCAGTTGATAGTCTAGACATAAAAAACTTAGACCTTACCAACACAAACATAGTGGGCTTATACACAGATAGGGTGCCAGAAGATGCTGACCCCGTAAATCTTTATTACACCGACGGACGATTTGATGCGAGGTTGGCTTTAAAATCAACGACTGACTTAAAAGAAGGCACTAATCTATACTATACTGATGGTAGGTTTGATGCGCGACTAACCACTAAATCAACCACTAACCTAGCCGAAGGCACTAATTTATATTATACTAATGCTAGGTTTGACACTCAATTAGCAACAAAGAGCACAACCAACTTAACCGAAGGAACTAACTTATACTACACCACAGCAAGGGCTAATACAGATTTTGACACAAGGATAGCAACTAAATCAATAGATGCTTTAAGTGATGTAATCATAACAGGCACACCCGCCGATAACCAACTACTCATTTATAGCACAGGTCAATGGCGAAATGTTGCTTCACCTTTTCTTAGATTGGATGGGCTCGCTATGATGATAGGTGATTTAAATATGGGTGGATTTAACATAACAAATGTTGGTAATGTTGATGGTATTGATGTATCCACCCTTGATACTTCTGTCGTTAAACTAACAGGAGACCAAACTATAGCAGGAACCAAAACATTCAGCAATGTAATAAATGCTAGTGCGGGGATTGATATGAAAAGCCAAAGTATAACAAATGTTAATCTTGTTGATGGTGTTGATATTTCTACTCTTGATACTTCGGCCGTAAAACTAACAGGAGACCAAACCATAGCAGGGAATAAAAAATTTACTTCAACAATAGAAGTGCGGGGCGCCACAGCTCCAACCGCTTTTGATGGTATCGGTATTGCCTTTGATACGGCGACAAATATAGGAGAGATTGTGGCACAAAAAATAGCAACCGCAGCCTATTATCCGATACAAATAACGGGTTCGTATGTTGATTTATATGCGGGTGATAATGTAATTATAACCGCAACAGGCACTACACTATCTTTGAACAACAGAAAAATTACAAATTTGGCCACACCAACAGCAACAACGGACGGAGCGACAAAAGGGTATGCGGATACATTAGACGGGCAAAATGTGAAACTAACAGGAAACCAAACCATAGCAGGAATTAAGACATATAGCAGTGGTGTTGAAATAACGGGAAATTCAATAAATGCTACAACAAAGGGCACATTTATCGTTTTCAATTCTACCAGTAATATCGGGTCAATTGCTAGTTTGGATATGAAAACTGCAACATATTACAACTTTGAAATTTCTGCCAAAAAAAATAAGTTTCATTATTGACGGGACGATTGTTGGTTGGGTAAATGCTTCGGGGCTAGATTGTAATAGTAGCAAAATAACCAACCTTGGAACTCCGACATTATCAACAGACGGAGCGACAAAAGGGTATGCGGACACATTGGACGGGCAAAATGTAAAACTAACAGGAGACCAAACCATAACAGGAATTAAGATATTTAATGGAAGTAGAAATGATGTAAGGGCACTGAATTTGTTAAGCCAAGCCGATTTCAATAATGTGGATATCATTAATGGAGGAAATATAACATATAATGGGGCGAGAATATTAAACCAAAATGGAGGAGATATCTTTTTCAGTCAGACAACGGGTGATTGGCAGTCTTTCTTATACGCTTTAAATACTGCTTCAAGTGGAACCGCAGACCAACGAGGCTATGTATTTACGAATGTAGCATCTGATGTAAAAGGGGCGGGACTTTATATTTCAAAACTTTTGGATAATAAAAGTGCTTCGTCAGACATTGTCCGTTTTAACAATGCTGGCGGTATGCGATTTTATGGTGCCTTAGATATGAATTCAAACAATAGAACAAATGGTGGAACAATAACGGGAACAACAATTACTTCAACTGCGGGGATATCAACAACAACAATAACGGCAAGCGACAAAATAACAACAGCATCTGGTAAGCCAATAATCATAGGTAATACAACAAAGGGCACGGGTGCGACAGGAGGATTAGAATTGTATGGAACTTCAAGCAATATCGGAGGAGCACACTTACAGGCGATAACAACGGCTGATGCTTATCCAACATTTCAACAACTAAACTGGGCACACGATAATGTCAATTTAAGTTTTGATGCTTATTTTGATGGCACGAACTGGAAATCAAGCCACAGCGGTTCAAACTTTCTAATTCAAAAAGGTGGCAAACTCGCTTTTTATTATAAATCAGGAATAACGGCAGGAAGCAATATATCTTTCACTGAGGCAATGAACATAAGCACAGCGGGATTATTAACCGCGAATGCGGGGATTACATATTCTGGGGTGCTAACAACGGCATCAGCATCAACTAATGGGGCGAAAATAGCAATTCAAGGACAAACAGACGGGACGAATGCGAGAGGAATATTTATGTGGGACATTGGAGATTCAGCATGGGGGATTTATATGAGCCAGTCTGGGGCAAGTAAATCGTTAAGTGGAGGAACGGCACCAGCAGGAGGAGTAGGCGGAGGATTAACTTCTTATGCTATTAGATTTAGAGTGAATAATTCTTCAACGAGTGGGTTCATATGGGAGAATGGTTCAAATACTGCTTTACTGTCTTTGAAAGCGAGCGATGGACAATTATGGGTATTGTCTAATCCAATTCAATATTCAGACAAGAGAAAAAAAGAAGACATAAAAGAATGTTTAGGCTTAGATTTTGTTAATAAGTTAAATCCAGTATGCTATCGTATGATTGATGACAAAAAGAAATGTAGGACTGGCTTAATAGCACAGGAATTAGAAGAAATACTAACAGAAATGGATATGTTAGATTTTGGCGGTTTTATCAAAGAAACAATTATGGTGCCGTGTCCAAAGCAAAGAGAGGAATACGAATTGAAGGGTGTGAGTGTTAAGCCAGAAGATGTTAAATGTATTGATAGTGGTGATGTTGGTTATGGTATAGGTTATTCCGAGTTTATTGCCCCGTTAATTAAGGCCGTTCAACAATTATCAGATAATCTCGGACATGTCCGAGATAGGGTAGATAATTTAGAAAAACAAAATAATAATCTCTTGCTTATTATAGAAAACCAAACCAACCAATTGGTAGAACTAAGAGCAGCAGTATTCCCTTCTAATGCCGCCTAGATTACATCCACCACCGCCAGTCATTGAAGTAGACGGCGAACTAACACCAGAGTTGAAAAATCGTGTTTTAGACATTTCATTGAAGAATGAGGAAAAAAAAGTAGAGCACGAATTGGAAGATAACTGGTCGTGCTGTTGTATGAAAAATAGACCAACCGACAGCCGACTTATTAAATATTTATTTCAAATGGGTATCATTATATCCATTATAGCCCTTTGCATCGTAAGGCTATCTGAAAAGAACTTACCTTGTGAGGTTGCTAATACTTATGTCGGTATTTTAACACTTTTGATTGGGATTTGCCTTCCATCGCCTTCTTCAAAGAAATGAACACTCGTATATATGTGTCATATACCAAGAAGCATCACTACCCGAACACATTAAAGGCATTGCTTCATCAAAACTTATACACCAATCTGACATTGGTTTGTAAACACATTTAAATTTAGTATCTATACCTTTTTGAATACAATAAACACAACTTATATTCTTTTTTTCACTTATCCGTGAGTAAAAGTCGCAGGCAGTCCGCGAAAATATTTTGATTATTAAAAAGTTTATGAATATAACCATGACTGACTATAAATACCAAAAGATTATTTTTCTGAGCAATGATTTTGCGGGAGGAAGCAAAACATTTAATAAGAATATCCAAATGTCATTCACACCCACCAAAATGAATGTTAAGTTTATCCACTATATGAAAGACCAGACCGAAACCAAAACCAGAATTCTTTACATGGATAGAATTGGAATTATTGGAACATTTGCGGACAGCACTACAGCAAACATTTCAAATCTCGGTTATAATTTGGGTGTCGTCGGATGGACGGACGGACAATATACATTTAAAGTCCTTGAAACCGACAGCGGAAATATTGACACAGGAAATTTAGCGGGAAGAATTGTTGTGTGTTTGGAATTCGTTGCGTAGCAACAATGTATGAATTTAGAAATTCATAACTATTTCTTGCTTAATAATATATACGATGCTTAAAATAAACAATGTCAAGGTGAAGCCCGTAAAACAAGAGGGTGATGGAAACAAAAAAGCAAAAGGTTAGAAATTATTTAACGAGCCGTATGCAAATATATTTCTACTCGCTCGTAAGAAAAGTGGAAAAACAACAGCACTCTTTGAAATACTGAAACGGACAACAGACAGAAAGACCCGTATTGTCATTATCGCTTCAACAATACACAAGGACTACATTTATAAAGCAATCGTAAAGCACTTTAAGAACAGAGGCAACCCGATGGCAATATATACCTTTCTCAAATCGGACGGTGTGAATATTATCGATTACGAGTTGGACAAACTGAACAGACAGGATGAAGAGCACGAAGGTGAAGTAAAACAGGACAAAGAGGAAATAGAGAAACCACAATTTTTATACTTTGGAAAAGAAAAGAAACAGAGCACTGCGGAGCCGAAAGAACGACCGAGCAAGCATATTTCGCCAGAGGTTGTTTTTGTTTTGGATGATTTAGGAAGTGGATTAAGAGACAAATCCGTAAGTGATTTGTTAAAAAAGAACAGACACTATAAAAGTAAGGTGATTATGTCAAGTCAGTATTTGAACGACCTACGGCCAGAAGCCATAAAGCAGTTAGATTATTTATTAATCTTTCCAGCCCAATCTCAGGACAAAATGGAACTCGTGTATAAACACTTAGACTTATCTTTTGACTTTGATTACTTTCTTCAAAAGTATCACGAGGCGACGAAGGAGAGATTTAACTTTTTATATGTTTCAAGTGTTGATGATGAATTACGCAAGAACTTCAACATTAGACTAAAATAAATATCGAAAATTTTTAATTTCGTAAATAATTATTTTTTTATAAAGTATATGGTAGTAAAAACAACTCGTGTTGAAGTCATTCCAACAATCGGCAAGCGAACATCTAACTCTAGCACAATGGCTGGAGGTAAAAAAGTATCTAGACGAAAGACCCCAGCGAAGCGGGGCAAGGGACAGGCTGGCGGTAAAATTAACTGGCAAAAGGTTGGGAAAACTGCTTTGGCTGTGAATAAGTTTCTCCGTGATAACAAAGTCATTTCTAGAACTGCGGGAGCGTTGAGCAGTATTGGAGTGCCTTATGCTGGCTCTGTCCAAGCAACCGCTTCAAAACTTGGTTATGGTAAGCAGAGAGGACGTGGCGCACTAAAATTTTGAAAATAGAATATTGAAACGAAATATTTTTTTGTTAATATAGTATTGAAATCAAAATGGTGTCTAAGACTAAGAATAAGAAAAAGGCGAAAGCCCGACCACCGCGGGTTTATAGGAATAAAACCGGGAGACCTTTCATTATCCAGAAGGGCAAAAAATATTATCTTAATTTTGGTAAGAAAACAAATGATATGAGCACACTTCAAATCGTTAAACTTTTTATGAAATACCTAAATCCACCTAAGACAAAGCGGGCGCTTTAAAAGGAAGACTTAAGAAAGGTACAAAGCCTATCAGAGATTGAACAAAATACTAGAACAGCCATTAATGACCACTTAGACAAACTCAAAAAGGAGAAATACGAAAAGATTGATGAGATAGACCAAAAAGAGAAAAAAGCACAGGCCGATGCTGAAGAGGAAAAGAAAAGGCAAGAGCGTCGCGTAGACGCCGATGCTGAGGAAAGACAAGAGGTATTGGACAGAGAACATAAAAGAGAATTGGCAGAGATTAAAGAACGACAGGAAGAGAAGGACAGGGAACTAAGAAAAGAGCAAAAACTAATAGAGGATGTAAAATATGAAAGACTACATAGACAGGGGTTATTGTCCGCACAAGTCGTACCACCGACGATAGCAAAACCAACTAAAACCGCAACTACGTCTTCACCAAAAATAACAGATATAACAGACCAAGTGAATAAACAAGCGAAAGATTTACAAGAAGAAAAGAGACGAAGAATTATTGATGGAATGTTCTCTGAGAAGGCGAGAAAAAATCGCGAGAAAAAAATGAAAAATTACACGATAATAAAACACCTTCAAAAAGCGGGCATTAATATTCCTATAATAAAAAACAAAAGCACAAAAGACTACTCAGGTAGTTTAAAGAATTGGTTATACACGCAAAAAATGACTGAAAATATATCATCGGTAGAAGATGGATGGGATAGATTAGACCGATTTACAGCACAAATGATTGCTAAAAATAAAAACAAAAAGAATGAAGAAAAAAAAACTCCTGTTCCTAACACTCCGTCGCCAATAGACCCACCACCTTTTGAAACTCCAGATGCTAAACAACTTATATTTGAAATGACAAATCCACAACCAACGAGTGTCGCGGAACTAGCACAACCAACGAGTGTCGCGGAACCAGCACAACCAACGAGTGTCGCGGAACCAGCACAACCAACTAGCGTTGCGGATACAGCGCCACAGCCAGAGGAGCCAGTACAACAAGAGCCACAGCAAGAGGGCGAGGGGAGGGGACTAATGACTAATGAAATAGACGACATAATGAAAAAATATGGATGGTATCTCGGAGCGATAGCGAGCGATGAAATCTACAAGTTGAAGCCCGGAAGCAGAAAGCGATATGGGTTTATTATGAACTTAGATAATCATAATCAAAAAGGCTCTCATTGGATAGCAGTGTGGATAAGTCTAGATAAAGATAGGAGTGTTGAAGTGTATGACCCACTAGCAATCTATGAGCCAACGGAAGACTTTCAACAACAAATGAAACGTCTCATAGACCGAAGTAATCCAGATAGTTATTTATTAATGAAGGTTAATCAAGTAAAACAACAAACTGATACTAGCGACACATGTGGCTGGCATTCTATGAGGTTTTTAATGGAGCGGGCGAAAGGAGTGCGATTTAAATTTGCTAGTGGTTATACAGATTTAAAAGAAGACGAAGCGGAAAAATTGAAAGCCCAGAATGGTTATGGCTTTGACACTTTTATATAAAATTATTTATCCGTCAATATACGCAATGGAGTACAAGGGCGGGAGAAGTTCGGGTATCTATTACATAAATAGTAAAAATAGAATAACAGGTACGGACAGCGACTTTACACACGAGATAAACTTAAAATCACTAGACAGTCCGACACATTGTAAAATACTTCATATTTATGTGCCGAAGTCGTATTACTCTGTCGCCAGTCCATATAATACCTTTACGCTTAGCGAAGATGGGTATGAGGCTTTAATTACGATACCAGACGGCAACTACACGATGAATAACTTAAAAAATAAACTGACCGAGGTACTAACCGCGGAAAGTCCAAATGACTATACTTATGTTGTATCCAGTAATAATACCAACATAGACCCAGAAGATGGTAAATTAACCTTTAGTGTTTCAAATAACGGTGGCGTTCAACCTCGGTTTATATTTGATGCCGATACACGTATTCACGAAGTTATGGGGTTTGATAGAAACAGCACATATTTCTTCGCCAATAATTTTATTAAGTCGCCGAATGTAATTATTCTAACTGGTGAAAAAACTTTGTACCTTCAATCGGACTTAGTTGGTGAAGGAGATAATCACGTGCTCCAAGAAATATACACAGCGAATGAAATACCTTTTGGTGCTGTCATTTACGACGGCTCAGGCTCAGAGTATGGAAAAACATTATCAGCAAGTTCTAATAACGTGTTTAGGTTTTACTTGACAGACGAAAACGACCAAGCAATTAATCTTAATGGATTGGGTATAGTTATGACATTACTGGTTTATCGTGAAACTAATTATTTCAGTTTATTTAATTCATTCTTCAATTTGTTGAAATCAAAGTGAATTATTTTTGATGTAAATATAAGATATGTGTAAAGAATGTAAGCCGAACAACTTTTGCGAACACAACAAACAAAAAGGGCATTGTGCGGAATGTGGTGCATGGCGATGTGAAATTAGCCCGTAGGGCAATTGTTGATAGCTTGCTATCAAACTAATTTGTAATGTAAAACTTAGTAGTAAGCAAAGTTTTCATAACAATATTACTTCAAAAAGGCACATTAATAAGATTGATGAATAAACAATAATTATTTTAGAATTATTTATTTTTTTTCTATAAATATATTCTTGTGAATTAGTTAATTTACAACACTTCAAAAAAAAGAAAAAATGCCTGTCCAATACGGAGGAGAACTAGTCCATCAGACTAAGGAACTGCTCACTGGTAAGTATGAATTGAACAAACTTACCACTCGTGAAGGCTCACAACCCGTCGCACTTACTACTGCTGGTGGTCTGGAAAACACCTTTGAAATTCCTACCCGTCCTTTGAACCTTGCGAGGTCGGTGTTGCGATTTACTTACACTCCGTCTGCATCTGCTGGTTATAATCGTATTTATATGGATTGTCTGTCTATGATTAAAACTATTGAATTGCGGAGCCGAAGCGGGCAGTATCTGTGTAATCTTCAACATGTGGGTAATTACACAAAAATGATTTGGAAACCAGAAATGAAGTATGAAAAATTTATGGCACTTGAAAATCATGGTGCTGGTGTGGCTAGCGGTGCTATGCTTCAAAAGTGTAATGCTGGAAAAGTTGAAATCGGAACTAGAGCGGAAAGGCGGGCGATTACTACTGGTGCGACTTATGATGCTGTTAGGGATGCTATTCAAACATACTACAAAGTTCCTCTTGTTAATGCCCGTCGCCACGATGATACCGCTCTCGCTGATAGCACTGCTGGAAATTATAGTTTGGTTAATGTTCCTTTTGAGGAGGCTAAGTATTTTGAAGGAGGCGGTAATGGAACGGCTACCCCTGTTATTAATGTTAAGTTTCCTTTGGGTATGTTGTTTGGCACTATTTTTGAACTGGATAAGACTATTGGATTTAATGAAATTTTGGATTTGCGGATTGTGTGGGCTGAGACCAATCGCTCATCATTCTATGGTGCTGATGCGAGTGCTATCTCTGCTGGTGCTGCCGCTACGACCGTTGGTGCTATCGTCTCTAACCTAAATCTATTCCTTGCTGTTGAGACTGACCCAAATGTCATCCTCGGAGTCCAGCAAAAGATTGCGGGTGAAGGCTTTCCATTTAAGATTGAGTATCCTATCGCTTGGAAGCAAAGTCTTCAAACAACTCAGCAAAATTTTGTTATCAAAATGAACCGCTCGCAGGGTGAGAGAATTCGTCGTATCTATACATCTGTCTTTAACAGCACTGAGAGTGCCAATACTTCTTTTGATAATGATAATAGAGCAGATGGTAAAGTTATTACTTATTACACAACACTTGATGGAACTCGTCTCCAACAATTTGACATTGACACATCTGAGAATGAAGACTATATGATTTTGAAGGATAAGTTGAAGGGAAGTGCTATCCTAAACAGCGATGTCTATCATTACAACTGGTTCCACGTAGATACTTGGGATAACAACCGCCCGTTATGCGACAAGGATACCGACGGGTATGAGGTGAGTGGTCTGAGCCTTGACACCGAGAGGCGATATGAATTTTCGGCAACTACTCCCAATGCTATCCAAAACCATTACACATTCGCCATTCTTCAGCGAAGTGTGCTTGTTAAGGGAATTGAAATTCTAATGTCGTAAGAGGCGATTATTAATTTTGTTAGTTAATTTATTTTTTTATTATTAATATATAATGTCCCACCAACGAAATTTGATAGCACAAAATCCAGACGGCGAATTTATAAATGTCAGCGTTGGATATGAAGGCAATATTGAAACAAATCATTCAAAAACCGCTTTTGGCGAAGCAGTAGTAGGACAATTAACGCCAGTTTTACAGGAAATCTTTCCATATACCATTAATACTAGGATATGGACAAAAACAGAAACTAAAGCAAGTGTGTCATTTTTAAATAATATGGCTGAATTGAAAACAACTGCTGATGCTACGGCAGATGCTAGACTGGTAAGTAAAAGGAGAATAAAATATAGAACTGGAATGGGTGTCCTAGCCCGCTTTACTGCTATATGGACAACGGATGATACAAAAGATTACTATTCATTTATTGGAATAGGAAATGACCTTAATGATGGATTTTATTTTTACAAAAATCAAGCAGGAATGAATATCGCACATTGTTTGGGAAATGCTGTAGATTATATTGACCAAGAAGACTGGGACGACCCATGCGATGGAAATTATGCTATGCCAACCTTAGATTGGAGCAAAGGAAATGTATTTCAAATTCAATTTCAGTATCTTGGTTTTGGTGCAATTAAGTTCTATATTGAAAATCCCATAACAGGATTATTTCAATTAGTTCATATGATTGAGTATGCGAATGCGAATGAAGGTGTAAGCCTGCGAAATACAACATTACCTTTTACGGCAGTCATGAGAAATGATGCAAAGACTGGAATACAAATTCTTAAAACGGCGAGTGCTAGTTTATGTATTGAGGGCTCAAATACTATTAATACCAGTATTACAAATTCAATTGAAGGTAGTGAAGTCGCCCACACTACAGAAAGGCCAATATTGAGTATAAGAAATAAGGCAAAATATGATAGTGCTGGTGCTAACTTAGACAATTATTCATTAGTGTATCCATCATTAATAAGCATCAGTAATGAAGACTCAAAAACTAATGTCGTCAGAATGGTGGTTAATGGAACATAGACTGGAGCGGTGTATGCGGATGTTGATACGAAATATTCAATAGTTGATACTGACACAACGGCAACTGCTATCGCCAACGGAACGACGATTTTTAAAATTTATGTAAATGCTAGTTCAACTCAACAAATCAATCTGAGAAATTATGATATTTATCTGTCTCCAAGTGATGTATTAACTTTTACACAGAAATCGGTTTCAACTACTAATAATGGTGGAAATGTGAATGTTATTGCTAATTTCATAGAGGATTGGTAAAGCCAAAAAAAATTTAGTGGAAGACAATGTAATATCATCACAAATATTTTTTTACCGCATCTTTGTTATTAAAATAAGGTTGTTGAATTAAATATTCAAGGTATGGTTTATCAATCTTAGCAACATCTTCAATTTTCATTTTTTTATACTTACCATATTGAAGAAAAATATCGGTTTCACTTTGTGCTATTTCTTCACCCACATTCATTTTAATCTCTGTAATTCCAGTTTCTTTCAAGTCAGTCTCCTTAAAAGGTGTGCTCTGCTCTTCGTCCAACACGTTTTCTAAAGGAATAACTACTTTCACATTATCATCTATGTTGGAAATCCCAACATTGGGTTTATATTGCTCATAGAAAGAAACAATATCGGGTTTAGTCCATTTAATAGTGGGTTTCTTAACTTCGCTGTCAATGTTCCATTTTTCAATTTCATTCAAGTAGTCCTGCTTTGTGCTTAGGTCTGTCATTGATATACTATTAATATTATTTTTTTATTGTAAATATTTTTTTACTTCTGCCTTAATGTAGGTGAATTTCTCAAACCACGGCTGTTTCATAACCCATTCAAGGTATGGCTTATCAATAACCGCTATATCTTGAATTTTCTTACCTTTATACTTACCAAATGGAAAAACATCGGTTGGCTTGCCAGCCCGCGCATTTTCAATTGCCTTTATTTGTTCTTGAATTACCTTTTGGATATCTTTCAATGTAAAGGTTTCTTTTTTATTTTCAATAGAGAGTTTCTCAAACTTCTCGCATAGTCTGGTGAGGGCGGACATTGGTATATATAGACTGATAAAATTTTTTTATGGAAAAAAATAATTTTTTTTATTTTTTTTTAATAATTAATTCTTTTATGTCCTTATATGATATCCTCGCGGAATGCTATCATTATCAGTATAGAAATCTCGTCCGCACCATCTCGTCTTATTTACAACTTTTACAACATTCTTTTGGTGTTGAATGCTAAAGTGTTCAATGTGTTGCTGTTTGCTGTTTCTGCTCGTGTGTATCTTCTTCATTATGAAGTCTCTTGTGTTTGTCAGGCTTTCGCCCTTGTCCATTAGTTCATATGAAGCAGGATTTAATTTCTTCAAGTCCAATCCTTTACCTCTGAAATGAAAGTATGTTTTCTTATCATCCTTCTTTATATACTCTAACATATACAATTTTGGTGCTATCCGTAAACCTTTTATTATTTTACAATTAGTTCCGAGGTCGTCATCCATTCCACCGATTGTTTTATCTCTAAATCTCTTTATACGTTCAATGTTTCTTACATGGCTTTGAATGCTATCTGTATCCGTATAATAATAGTCTCTGTCTGGGTTGTTGTCTGGGTTGGCTTCTGACATATACTTATACATAATTCGTCTGCTGTATGCTAAGATAAATGCCCCGTATTGAGTGGGTTTTGTAATTTTATCTTCTATTATTTGTTCGTCGCGCGGTGTTCCAGAGATAAGCCATAATTCACCATTCGCCTCATCAAATTTCTCAATATCAGTTATCACGTGTTTAGCCCAGAATTTCCAGTATTCGTGATTTTTAGAAATATATTTACTCACCGAGTTTATTGGTCTTTGAATTGTCTTTCCGTATAAAGCATTCATAAATAACTTCGCCAATAAATACTGCGGTGTTCCTTTCTTTGAGTTTTGTTTTTTCTTGAATAAGTCCGATATATACTCTTTGAATACTGGTTCGGCTCCTTCTGTATAATAGCCTCGGTTGATTTTGACTTGGTAGCCGAGTTCAATCATATCTTCAATATCAACAGAAGTAAGCCATTGGTCTTTCATATCTCTTAACTCCCATTTTAAGCATCCTTTACTATCGCAAAAAGGCACGCGTGGGTGTAATAGATTTTTTGGAGATATGTAATCAACGTTATATATACCCATTTTCCCTTCCATTTCTCCTTCACATTCCTTTATTTCACCCGTCATATAATTTTCAAGCATTGCCGTTGGATAAAGACTTACAACATCCGCATCAATAAGATAATCTACAACCTCATCAAAGCCAATTTCACCATTTATGTATTTTTGATATTGTTCTGAGATAAATCTCCTTTTGCTTGGGTAAGTTCTAGCACCATATACAGCCTTTCTAAAATCACTTTCTTGATTTACTTTTGGGAGATATATTCTATATTTTTTACGTATCTTCTTTTTCCAAAGATTAAAGGTTAAAGAAGACGTAGAAATAAATTCAGAAAGATTTGTTTTATGTTCTTCAAATATTGGTTCATTTAATGTTTCATATAATTCTTTCAACCCCATAACATCCTTTTCTAAATACACCAAACATTCTTTTTTCATTCCATCATCCATCTCTTCCCATCGTTTTGCTTTGTCGTGGTCAAAATCGCCTTTTAAAACATTACATCCCAAACTTTCAAGGTTCTTTTTTAGGCTTCCTTCAGTATGCTTAGAAATATCCCAAAATTTCATATTTTTATATTCCATTGAAATAATGGCACCATTATTAATCAACGGAGTGTCTTTTATTTTTCTTTTAATAAATTCTTTTTGAAGAAAGTAATGGTCAAATTTACTTCCATTAAAAGCATTAACATATAATGTTGCCTTTGGTTTCTTCTTTTTTAATTCCTCCGCATATTGACAGATTATGTCAATTAGTTTTGAAATACAATCATCGCCAGCGACATATTTAAAACCGATATCCGCAATCGTATAACCTGCTATATACGCGGTATGGATTTCAGCCTCATTTCTATATGTTTCTAAATCATAATGAAAAATCTCATCTTGATTGTTATATTTCATTTCAACAAATCTGGTTAATAATCTTCTTTTATCTTTAAACATCCCATCAACATATGATTGCCTGTCCTCATTACATGTATGTTTAACAAAGTATGTTTTATAACAATCGGGGCATTTCTTTTTGTTTCTTGTTATAAAACCTAAATAATGATTTTCTTTGAGATAACAAAGCACATCAGCAGTAATTAAAGGGTCTTCATAATTTTTAAATGTCTGTTTGCTTGTCGCGTCAGTCAATTCAAAATATTTCCCTTCAATACAATATTTTTTTAAGATTTCAAAACCAACCGAGAAAGGTATGAATGAATTAGGTTCAAGATTAAATTCTTTTCTAATTTCATTACACTTGTTTTTGTTAATAGCAAACTTTAATATCTTTTTATTGACTTGAAAGAAACAATTATTACCTCTACTTCGTGGATTAATATGTATTCCTTCATCCGTTCTATGTTTTTTATCCCTTCCTGAAGTATTACATCCGCCTCCGTCTTCCTGAATAAATTCAATCCTCATAAATTGAATGAAGCGGTCGTATCCATTAGCGCTGGCTTCTAAATTTTCCTCATTGTATTGATAAATGGCATTAAATAAATCTTCAATATCCTTTATCCTTACTGCGTTGAAAGTCTTCCATTTATAAAACCTTTCGTCATCAACATCAGTAATATAAGCAAACTTAACGTGAATACTCGCATTCTCTGTCATACCTCTGCTTCTAACATCTCTTACCGCTCTCATTATTGTATAATCAATCTCATCCATATCGTAGAAGTTGATATCAAGTTTTTTAAAGCGGTATGTGAGTGAATTTAAGGCTCTATTTCGCACTGGTCTTAACTCAATAAGTTTTACCTCTCGCTTCTTCGCTAATCTCGGACTTGTCCGAGATAGTGTCTTGGTTTCCCTTAAATGCGCTCTAGTCTTCAATAGTTCCCTCACATTTTCACTTGGTCTTGGTGCTGATGGTAAGGGTGGTGGCATTATATCAAAGGAGATATAAAATATTAGAAAAATATTAAATTGTTTTACCTTTATATATATATGAGAATGTCTTACCTTTAACATGAAATTCATAAAAAAGTTGAATTAACTTTTGAGTTGAAATAGCACATAAGTCAATATATTGACTTTAACTTATGCTCCTATCTTCGACGCGACGAAGATTGCCTTCATTTCTTCATATTCCTTCAGTTTTCTATTTCGTTCTTTTAATTGCTCCTTCCTCTTTTGATTAATTTCATCCTTATTT
>WBZZ01004101.1:135000-140000 GCA_019918135.1 Paulinella micropora | reverse complement strand
TGCATTCAGGACACTGTCCTAACGCAAATATTTGCGTGAATTCCAACGAAAAACTATACCAGCATCAAGATCGAGTCTCGGGCTAACCACCCTGCCAATATGAGCTCCCAACTCCTCCTGGTTCCCACAAACCAATGATGATTTATTCCGACCGAAAAGAGGGTGGTGGTGGTGTGTATGTGTGTGTGTGGGGGGGGAATACACAATTTCTAATCCCCCCCCCAACTCCCCACTCCTACTCCAACATCTTTCAGGGATAACTTTAATAATAATAATAATAATAATGATAATAATAATAATAAATAATAATAATAATAATAATAATAATAATAATAATAATAATAATAATAATAATAATAGGCTTCCTCAGACTATAGCATCAGATCCAGATCCTGGACATGTGCCAATAATAATAATAATAATAATAATAATAATAATAATAATAATAATAATAATAATAATAATAATAATAATGACAATTCTTCCCCCTCTTCCTTCTTCTCTTCCTCCTTCTCTTCTTTCTCTTTCTTTTCTTCCTCGGAAAGTTGTATGCTCTAACGGCAAAGACCATCACTGGACAAGATTATCTAACCTGCACGGGTTTCACGATATGACTTGTCTGCCTGCAGCGGGGGAAACCCTGACTTTTCCGTTATCGTATACGGGAATCTACGGCTTCCAGGTGGACTGGGGCGACAGCAGTTCTTCTTACTGCAACACTTGGAACAGCTGTTATCATCAGTATAGCCAAACATCTTTGTATAATGTCTCGATTGTCGGGCAGCTTAACGGGTTCAGTTTTATCCATACATTCAACACTATGGCGTCTAAGTTGGTGGATGTGAAACAGTGGGGTGGCATCTGCCTGGGAAAAGAAGGCTTTCAGTTCCATAAAATAACACTCACGCAATGGACAGCGTCGGACACTCCCTGCACATCCCAGGTCAGGCTTTTTGTCATTCTCGTGCTTGTTTCTCTTTCCATCTTTTTCTTCCTCTTCCTTTCTTTCCTGTTATCCTTTCTCGTGGGTCGAGCAGGTCTCCTGTCAGTAAGAATGTGTTCTCTTCTGCATGGCGTGTGTACATGTCCTCCTTTCTTCTTCTTCAAGCCTTGCCCATCTTGCATGACTCGCCTCTTCCGATGGCTGCCTAGGTGACCGACATGCAATCTATGTTTCGCGAAGCTACCAACTTTAATCAGGATTTAAGCACCTGGGACACCTCGAAGGTACCGGTGTACCCTCTTGAGCCCGCCGTTGTTAGTTTTTCTATCTGTCACATAGTATGCTCTTTGGTGTTCTTTGTCTATTTATTCTCCATGTCTTTGCATTCCTTTCTCATTGCAATGTTCTGTATTATATAAAATAAAATATCTATCTATCTATCTATCTCTCTATCTATCTTCTCCTTTCCTTTCTCATTGCAATGTTCTGTATTATATAAAATAAAATATCTATCTACCTATCTATCTATCTATCTATCTATCTATCTATCTATCTATCTATCTATCTATCTATCTATCTATCTATCTATCTATCTATCTATCTATCTATCTGACCAATCGAATGCGGGGCTCGCGGCATGGTATCGTTCTCTGTTCATCGATGTTTCCGCGCCTTGGGTTTTTCACATCCCCAATCCAAATCCCTTTGCTTCAAGCTATCCTCCTGCGTAGCTCGTTGCTCTTTTGCGATTTATCGCTCCTGTGCAGTCAAAAATTGGACTAATCTTCCTCTAGTCCGTATTGGTGACTGCATTCCATCATAGCCGTCCAGTGTTGCATAGCCCGGGCTAGGTCCCTGCGGGGGTTTAGGCCTCATACAATGTCATCATTGTAGCTTGCGCAAGCTTACGGTGCTCAAAACACTTGGACTAACGGCTTCCTTTTCTTTCTCTTCTTCCTTATCCTCCCACTCTCCATTCCTAGATTGCCTTTTTCTTCAACGTCCTTCCTCCTCTTCTTTTTCCAGAACACAGTCTACCCGTGATTCCCATCCCGGACACATGCACAGTACACAAATTATTGTTTGATGTGAAACTGCGTTCCTTTGCAAGGACTACATTCCTTTGCGACATCTCATCCATATGTGACCCCGTCGCGGCGATAAAGCGCGGCAACCAAACCTTTCTCCTTTTTCTTCTTGGGCTGACAACCCTGGCTTAAACGAAGAGGCTTGCTTCCCCTAAGTTAAGCCGTAAGTTACAAAAACTACATGCGAAAACCTACCGACGCACCGCTATTCCCTCCGGAGTGGCCGCCGTCACCCTCCCAGTGCGTGCTCTGCACCGCCTGAACCCCCTGGAGAAGATTTTGCTCATGTTCACCCTTACGAAGGCCTTTCGGGCCTCCTCGAAAAGAAGAGCCCAAAAGCGCACGTCCATCCGGACTACAAGTCGCAACCCGGCATTATCAACCTGGATTCCACCCACTGTGTTGACGCCGAGACATACTCCCATTTCGTCCATCGGACAAGAAGTGCCCCGAAAGAACCAACCGAAAGAAGAAAACGCCTGGTAATGCCATCAACACCAAGCGAATGGAAAGGCATTGAAGAAGAACTCCAATCCGCACTCCCTCTCATCCTCCCCTCCTCTCTCATCAAACGCCTGTCATGTGACGAAGCAGTAGCGAAATTTCAAAGATATCTCTACGACTTCATATCACAACGGGTAACAAAAACACAAGAACAAACTCATGAGCGAAAAAACTGCCACGTAACCCGGCTCCAAACAGAACCCACGCAGAACCGACAACAAAAACTGATCCAAAAGAGACATCTGCGAGATCTCAAAAGGGCAGGTTCAATTCCAGCTGCTGTTGCAAAAAGCCTGCAAAAAACTTGGCGAGTATTATTGAAGACCGGTAACCGCCTCCGCCGTCGTCTCAAGGAAGCAACTTTAAGCTCCGCTCAACGACAAGCAAATACACGCTTCCGAACTGACCCTCATAAGTTTGCCAAAAATCTGTTTCATCCCCCCTCAACCCAAACCACTTCCTCCCTATCCAAAGAAAACTGTGACTCCTACTTTCCCAACCTATACAAAGACGCTAATCGTGAACAAACCTACGTGCCCTTACCTGAAATGAATCGCCCGCCTCTACCAACTGTCCCCTTTGACCTCAAGCCACCGTCCTTCTTGGAAACCAAAAGATCTGTGTTTGCCAAGCGTAATGGTGCAGCCCCTGGCAGAGATGGTATTAGCTACCTTGTTTACAAGAGACTTCCCACCGCTTTACTTTTCTTACACAAACTCATTGTCAAGTGTTGGACAACGGATGTAGCTAATAGCTGGGCCCAAGCTGCTATCTCCCTCCTTCATAAGGACGGCGATCCACTTCAGGCCTCAAACTATCGTCCGATTGCTCTGACAAGCTGCTCGGGTAAGGTATTTTTCTCTTTGTGGTCAAAACGCCTAGAGAGTTTTTTGCTAGATAACAAGTACTTGGACAGAGCAAAACAAAAAGGTTTCCTCCGTAACGTTGCAGGATGCCCCGAGCACATTGCTACTACAAAAGCTACCATCAGAAATGCAAAAGATCACTATCGCCAACTGGTCATAGCATGGATTGACCTACAAAACGCTTTTGGAAGCGTAAACCACAACTTGATCCAGTTCGCTCTCTGGTGGTACCACGTGCCCCCTATGTTTGCTCGCATAATCTTTTTATACTACGAACTCTTAGTAGCCACAATCGAAGGGAAAGATTGGTCATCAGAACCCTTTGTTTTTGCTGTTGGCGTTTTTCAAGGATGCTGCATTTCTCCTCTCCTTTTCAACATAGTTTTCAACCTACTCCTTGACCTCCTATCATCCTTGACCAAAAACAACGGTTATCATTTCAAGCATAAGACCTCAACAGATGAAGTCATCGTGCACGAAGCTGCTTATGCTGACGACCTCAAACTACACTGCCGATCCCCGAAACACTGTCAATCGTCCATCAACATGATTGACAAATTTCTGTCATGGTCCAGAACAATGGCCGCGAAACCGCCCAAATGCAAAAGCCTTGCTTTCAAATACTGGACTAAAGCCGACGACTATAAGGGTCTCAAACGATTATTGCCGATCTCGTTCCCACCCTTCGACCCCGCCCTTACTATTACTGGCAAACCGATTGACTTCATCGCTGACAAGCCTTTCAAAGACCTCGGATGGATTGTCTACCATGACCTCAGCGAAAACGAACAACGTGCAGCAATCCAAAAGAAGTTCATTTTTTCTATGCAAGCCATCGATAGCTGCTCGATCAATTGCTTTATGAAACTTTGGCTATACCAGCACTACGCTGTCCAGTCACTTGCCTGGCCATTTCTCATTTATGACCTCTGCTTATCTTTCGCCAAAACCCTTGAGAAAATTGCGACCCGCTTCCTCAAAAAATGGGCCAATATCTACAAAAGAGCTCTGGTCTCTTGCCTTTACCGCCCACGCTCGAAATTCGGTCTACAGCTCCAATCCATCGTCTCTTTTTACCAGCGACTTCAAATCAACCGTGCTCAAATGCTGAAGTACTGCCCAGATAAACACCTCTCGTCCATTTATGCGATGAACCTGACGAAACACGAAACATTTCGAACTATCTGGAAACCAGAGCCTGTGCTCGAAAAGCTTGAGGCACAAGTTGATTTTGAATTCAAACATCGAGGCCAATCCGATCATCTCGGACTTGGCCATGGTCGCTACCCAAAAGAACATTCCATCACAGACCGCAAAGACAGGGTTTTAGAATTAGCTGCTGAGACAATACTTGAGACAACCACAGTGCATGACATGGACAAAGCCATGCAAGGGTGCTTCCTTCGTTTTGAAGACGCATGCCCCTTCGACCTCTCCTGGGCTCGACTCATCGGAACCCGTAATCCCCGTTTAATCTCTTGGGTCATCAACGCAAGCACAAACTCGGTTATTACCCCCGACCTTAGACGTCTGTGGGGAATCATTCCCAACAACAAGTGTGCCCTCTGTTCTGGTCAAGCACATCTATGCCACATCCTC
>WBZZ01004101.1:97500-112500 GCA_019918135.1 Paulinella micropora | reverse complement strand
CCCCCTTGCTGTCATCTATATTATATATATATAGATATAGATATATATATATATATATATGTGTGTGTGTGTGTGTGTGTGTGTGTGTCTGTGTGTGCCTAGGTGACCAACATGGTACAGATGTTTTATCAAGCTTACAACTTTAATCAGAACTTGAGCACCTGGGACATAGCATGCTCTTTGATGTTCTTTGTCTATTCATTCTCCGTGTCTTCGCTTTCCTTTCTCATTGTATTGTTCTGTATTATTTTAAATAAAATATCTATCTATCTATCTATCTATCTATCTAGATATCTATTTATCTAGATATCTATTTATCTATCTATTTGTTTTATCTGTTTTTTTTTTTTTTTTTTTTTTTTTTTTTTTTTTTTTTTTTTTCATTCTCTTGCTTGTTTCTCTTTCCGTCTTTTTCTTCCACTTCCTTTCTTTCCTGCTATCCTTTCTCGTAGGTCGAGCAGGTCTCCTGTCAGTAAGAATGTGTTCTCTTCTGCATGGCGTGTGTACATGTCCTCCTTTCTTCTTCAACTCTTGCTCATCTTGCATGATCCGCCTCTTCCGATGGCTGCCTAGGTGAAAGACATGGCAGTCATGTTTCGAGGAGCTACCAACTTTAATCAGGATTTAAGCACCTGGGACACCTCGAAGGTACCCGTGTACCCTCTTGAGCCCGCCGTTGTTAGTATTTCTATCTGTCACATAGTATGCTGTTTGGTGTTCTTTAACTATTTATTCTCCGTGTCTTTGCTTTCCTTTCTCATCGAAATGTTCTGTATTATGTAAAATAAAATTATCTATCTATCTATCTATCTATCTCTCTGTATATATATATATATATTATATATATTATCTGGTGTTTTTTTTTTTTTTGTTTTTTTGTTTTTTTGTTGTTGTTGTTGTTGTTCTTCTTCTTCTTCTTTCTTCTTCTTTCTTCTTCTTCTTCTTCTTCTTCTTCTTCTTCTTCTTCTCTTCCTTTCCTTGCTGTTCTATCTATCTATCTATCTATCTATCTATCTATCTATCTATCTATGTTCCATATCTTTGCTTTCCTTTCTCATTGTATTGTTCTGTATTATTTCAAATAAAATATCTATCTATCTATCTATCTATCTTTTTTATCTGGTGCCTTTCTTTTTGTTTTCTGTCCATCTTTCTCTGTTTTAAAATTTTTATTGTTTTTTCCTTTCTTCTTCCTTTCCTTGCTGTTATCTATCGATCCATCTATCTAGCTACCTAACTAACTAGCTAGGTAACCATCTAGCTAGCAAGCAATCCATCTATCTATCTACCTACATACTAAGCTCATACTTCCTCTTTCTTTGTTCACTCGTCTATCTATCTATCTATCTATCTATCTATCTATCTATCTATCTATCTATCTATATATCTATCTATCTGTCTATCTACCTACCTACCTACCTATCTATCTATCTACCTATCTACTTATCTATCTACCTATCTATCTATCTATCTATCTATCTATCTATCTGTCTATCTATCTATCTGTCTATCTTCTATCTATCTATCTATCTATCTATCTATCTATCTATCTATTTATCTATCTGCACGGGATGTGTCGTGGAATGCTTGTTCATGATGTCCGCCTGGGTGACCGACATGCCCTGTGTGTTCCAAGGCGATATCTATCCATCTAGCTAGCTAGCTAGCTATCTAATCTATCTAGCAACCAACCTACCTACTAAGTACCTGCTGCCTCTTTCTGTGTTAGCTCGTTAATCTTCTATCTATCTATCTATCTATCTATCTATCTCAGTGACCCTCCCTTGGGCTTGGTTTTTTTAAATGGGGCCATCTGTCGACAGACAGAGAATTAGGGGATGGTGTGGGTGTGCTGGGCCCGTGGTGGGGTGCCTTATGTGTGCCTAGCCATACGCCTATAAGTCACATGCCGAAATAGCGACGGGAAGCACAATCCTGTTCCCTCAGGGTGCCCTTTCTCGCTTGTTGAGTCCGGAATAAAACCCACAGTGCTCTGTCGGTTTATACTAGACTGTCGAACAGTCTCGAAACTCCATCTGCTTATGGAGGTGGGAGCTCGTTCTGCAAGGGGTGCTTATGGAACGAGCCCTGGCCCCGCCTGGTACTAGGGAGATTTTTGGTATCGCCTGTATCAGTCCCTTCCGTGCAAACATCACGGCTTAGCTGGGCATCGGGTTGATACTTTACCCACAGACTTCCTTGGTTGACGAAATCAGAAGCTCCTTTTTTCTGACATTAGTCGATATCTCATCTATCTATCTATCTATCTATCTATGTTCTTTGTTAGTTTCTCTCTTCCTTTCCTTGCTGTTAATTTCTTGCCTCGTGTGTGTCGGGCGAGCGTCCTATCTACTTCCTCCTCTGCTTGGTGCATTCCTGTCTTCTTCTACAAGCCTTGCCCATGACCCGCCTCCGACTGCTGCGTAGGTGACCGGCATGTCTGAAATGTTTGCTGAAGCCTCCAGCTTCAATCAACCTTTAAGCAGCTGGGACACGTCGCAGGTACCCTCGAGTTTTTGATCCTGCCGTGGCTACTTTGATTACTAATGAGTATGATTTTTTTTCCCTTTGCTGTCATCTATATATATATATATATACATATATATACATAGATGTATATATATATATTATATGTATATGTATGTATGTATGTATGTATGTATGTATGTATGTATGTGTGTGTGTGTGTGTTTGTGCGTGTGTATACATAACTAGCTAGCTAGCTAGCTATCCATCTATCTACATACTTAGATACTTCTGCCTCTTTCTTTGTTTACTCGTCTATCTATCTATCTATCTATCTATCTATCTATCTATCTATCTATCTATTTATCTATTTATCCCTGGAGACGGTCTCTGCCACTGGCAACTCAGCCTGGGGTTCAGATCTAACTATCTCCTATAATGACGATTTTGTGTCCGCCGTTAATCGCGCGCAGCGCAAGGGCTAAACAGGCAACCAACTCCTGACCATGGCTGATGAAGTCGGGGCGTGATGCAAAGGGTTGATGAAGTCGGGGTTGTAGAAGGTAACTCACAACGAACGTGAACTCCTGAAACCTCGGCTTGTTTGTGGCATCATCTCCTTAGGGCACACGCTCCTGGGGAGTGTTATAGTGTTCCCGTATAGTTCAAAAGGGCTCGGCTACCTTTCGGCTTGAACTGGGCACAGATACCAACCACAGCGAGACAGTGGTTGGTGTGCAGCTTGGCCGGTGCTGAAAGTTCTTTTCGGGGGTAGTATAGGAGGCAATAGCTTTTCAAGCTAAGCCACGCCCATAGATTAAACATATCTATCTATCTATCTATCTATCTATCTATCTATCTATCTATCTATCTATCTATCTATCTATCTTAGGGGATGGTGTGGGTGTGCTGGGCCCGTGGTGGGGTGCCTTATGTGTGCCATACGCCTATAAGTCACATGCCGAAATAGCGACGGGAAGCACAATCCTGTTCCCTCAGGGTGCCCTTTCTCGCTTGTTGAGCCCGGAATGAAACCCACAGTGCTCTGTCGGTTTATACTAGACTGTCAACAGTCTCGAAACTCCATCTGCTTACTGGGCCCTCTGTCATGGAGGTGGGAGCTCGTTCTGCAAGGGGCGCTTTATGGAACGAGCCCTGGCCCCGCCTGGTACTAGGGAGGTTTGGTATCGCCTGTATCAGTCCCTTCCGTGCAAACATCACGGCTTAGCTGGGCATCGGGTTAATAATTTACCCACAGACTTCCTTGGTTGACGAAATCAGAAGCTCCTTTTTTCTGACATTAGTCGATATCTCATTTTCATCTGGTGCCTTTCTTTCTTTTTGTTTTCTGTCCATCTTTATCTGTTTTTATTGTTTTCTTTCCTTCTTCCTTTCCTTGCTGTTATCTATCGATCCATCTATCTATCTAACTAACTAGCTAGGTAACCATCTAGCTAGCTAGCAATCCATCTATCTACCTTCATACTAAGCTCATACTTCCTCTTTCTTTGCTAACTCGTCTATCTATCTATCTATCTATATATCTATCTATCTATCCGGGGGGGAGTGCAGGGGGCCAGCTGCTCAATGCTCCGGCCTAAAACCAAACCCCCCTTACAGCCCTTCCAGCTGTTTAGAGCGCAACGTCGCTCGTGATTTGGCGCAGCTGGTGCAGCGTGACTGGCCAGGGCTGATGACTACCCACTGTAAGTTACGGTGTCATGGGCCCTCGATACACTCTCAAATTGCGGGAAAGTCCTGAGAGCCTTTGATACCGCGGCTTCCGGGAAACCGAGGTGCAGCAGGCGATGTAACGGTCGTCGGATGGTAAAAACTCAAAGGATTGGGCAATCCGCAGCCAAGTCCCTTCTTGTCAGGCCAACCCCGCGCATGGCTCCTACTCGGTACGACTACCTCCTTGGTTGGCTGCCTGCTGACTTTGTGTTCCGCCGTGAGTTATCTTGACCAGTGGTAACGGCAAATGGCCACTTCTCTCGACGTCGGCCCACTTCTGTCAGCACCGCAGCTGGCCCGGTAGTCCTCCGTCGCCACTGTCCAGTGGTGTCCTGACAAATGGGAAAGGTTCAGAGACTAAACGGGAGTGGGGATATCCCTGTGTGCTGGTAGGCATATTAGCAGGGAGGTCTTTAAGATATAGTCCAGCCCCCGCGAAAGGCGGGCCCCGGGGCAAGCCTGGGGGGTCACGTGCTCCTGTACGTGACTGGGTCTACTAGGCCGCCCGTCCAGCCAGGGATGGGTAGGCCTAGTGCCAAATCCCAGCCCGCTACCCAGTCGCCGATTGGCGGTGGGGTGGAATGGATGCCTATGTCTTCGGATATGCAGAGCTGATAGACCAAACATATCTATCTATCTATCTATCTATCTATCTATCTATCTATCTATCTATCTATCTATCTATCTATCTATCTTGTATCTACCTATCTATCTACCTATCTATCTATCTATCTATCTATCTATCCATCTATCTATCTATCTATCTATCTATCTGCACGGGATGTGTCGTGGAATGTTTGTTCGTGATATCCGCCTAGGTGACCGACATGCCCTGTATGTTCCAACGCGATACTTATCCATCTAGCTAGCTAGCTAGCTAGCTAATCTATCTAGCTATCAACCTTCCTACTAAGTACCTGCTGCCTCTTTCTGTGTTGGCTCGTTAATCTTCTATCTATCTATCTATCTATCTATCTATCTATCTATCTATCTATTTATCTATCTATCTATCTGTCTATCTATCTATGTTCTTTATTACTTTCTCTCTTCCTTTCCTTGCTGTTAATATCTTGCCTCGTGTGTGTCGGGCGAGCGTCCTATCTGTTTCCTCCTCTGCTTGGTGCATTCCTGTCTTCTTGTTCAAATCTTGCCCATGACCCGCCTCCTCCGATTGCTGCGTAGGTGACCAACATGGCGTCTATGTTTAATGGAGCCTCCAGCTTCAATCAACCCTTGAGTAGCTGGAACACGTCGCAGGTACCCTCGAGTTTTTGATCCTGCCGTGGCAACTTTGATTACTAATAAGTATGATTTTTTTTTCCCTTGCTGTCTCTATATATATATGTAATATTATATATATATATATGTAATATTATATATATATGTACATATATATATGTATATATATACATATATATATATATGTGTGTGTGTGTGTACATAACTAGCTAGCGAGCTAGCTATCCATCTACCTACATACTTAGATACTTCTGCCTCTTTCTTTGTTAACTCGTCTGCCTATCTACCTACTTATCTATCTATCTATCTATCTATCTATCTATCTATCTATCTATCTATCTATCTATCTATGTATCTATCTATCTACCTATCTATCTTTGTTGAGCCCGGAATAAAACCCACAGTGCTCTGTCGGTTTATACTAGACTGTCGACAGTCTCGAAACTCCATCTGCTTACTGCCCTCTGTAATGGAGGTGGGAGCTCGTTCTGCAAGGGGCGCTTATGGAACGAGCCCTGGCCCCGCCTGGTACTAGGGAGTTTTGGTATCGCATATATCAGTCCCTTCCGTGCAAACATCACGGCTTAGCTGGGGATCGGGTTAATAATTTACCCACAGACTTCCTTGGTTGACGAAATCAGAAGCTCCTTTTTTCTGATATTAGTCGATATCTCATCTATCTATCTATCTATCTATCTATCTATCTATCTATCTATCTATCTACCTATCTATCTATCTATCTATCTATCTATCTATCCCGGGGGGGATGCAGAGGGCCAGCTGCGCAGTGCTCCGGCCTAAAACCAAACCCCCTATAGTAATGACGATTTTGTGTCCACCGTTAATCGCGCGCAGCGCAAGGGCTAACAGGCAACCAACTCCTGACCATGGCTGATGAAGTCGGGGCATGATGCAAAGGGTTGATGAAGTTGGGGTTGTAGAAGGTAACTCACAACGAACGTGAACTCCTGAAACCTCGGCTTACAAGCGCATCATCTCCTTAGGGCACACGCTCCTGGAGAGTGTTCTAGTGTTGTCCCGTATAGTTCAAAAGGGCTCGGCTACCTTTCGGCTTGAACTGGGCACAGACACCAACCAGCGAGACAGTGGCTGGTGTGCAGCTTGGCCGGTGCTGAAAGTTCTTTGTCCGGGGGTAGTATAGGAGGCAATGGCTTTTCAAGCTACGCCGCGCCCATAGATTAAACATTAAACATATCTATCTATCTATCTATCTATCTACCTATCTACCTATATAGTGATGACCTCACTCTGAAAGAGCACTGGCTCTCGTTCAAAAGCTCAGTAGACGGGTCGGCTGTACCCTCCGACCCAGAACCCAGAGAGGGAGCGAGGGTCAATGCTAGGGGAGTGTGGGACCGAGCGGTGGACGCCTGGTTGGTACGTCACGATTTGGCCAAGCTAACGCAGGCTGCTGAAAAAGAGGGCAGCCAGGCCAGACTTATCGCCAGTGCGTTACACAACACCACTAAGTTCCAGCCTCTTCTTGCCACGAGGAGCAACGGGGCCGCCAATGTCCTTCGTCGACGATTGTTAACAGGGTCGGCAGCCTTGAACTACCTCATGGCGAAAACCGTACGTTCCCGCTCGTCACTCTGCCTTTGCGGGGAGGCAGAGGAAACGGTGGAATATTTCCTCCTTGACTGTGATCGGTACGATAGCGACAGGGACCTCATGATGGACATGATCAGGGCACATTGCACTTGCGAACGCAAGGGCAAGCCCAGCTGTGGCCAGTTCTTATCAGGATTATCCGATGAGGGCTCGGAAACAGAAATGAGCACGTTCATTTTGGGGGCCCCAACGCGACAGCGCATTCCGTGCCCGAGCGCGGATGCACATATCCAATGCTTTGTCCAACAAGCCTACGAAACCCGAGGCAAAGAGTTGACCCGCCTTCTGAGGCCCGCTGCCGATCGAGACGGCCAGCAGGACATCAGGAGTTACTTTGTTTCCAAACGACCTCGCGACCTATCACACCGTGCGCCCGATAACTCTCCCAGTCCCAACTCCCCCGTGCCGGACACTCAAAGACCCCGCAAGAGATCACGCGTAGAACCGTCAGGCTGTACAAATTCGAGGCCTAGTGCCCATTCCCAGCCCGCTACCCAGTCGCCCATAGGCGGCGGGGTGGACTGGATGCCTATGTCTTCGGATAAGCAGAGCTGATAGACCAAACATTATCTATCTATCTATCTATCTATCTATCTATCTGAATAGTCTCGAAACTCCATCTGCTTACTGGGTCCTCTGTAATGGAGGTGGGAGCTCGTTCTGCAAGGGGCGCTTTATGGAACGAGCCCTGGCCCCGCCTGGTACTAGGGAGGTCTTGGTATCGCCTGTATCAGTCCCTTCCGTGCAAACATCACGGCTTAGCTGGGCATCGGGTTAATATTTTACCCACAGACTTCCTTGGTTGACGAAATCAGAAGCTGACATTAGTCGATATCTCATCTATCTAATCTATCTATCTATCTACTATCTATCTATCTATCTATCTATCTATCTATCTATCTATCTATCTATCCCTGGAGACGGTCTCTGCCACTGGCAACTCAGCCTGGGGTTCAGATGTAACTATCTCCTACAATGACGATTTGTGTCCGCCGTTAATCGCGCCCAGCGCAAGGGCTAAACAGGCAACCAACTCCTGACCATGGCTGATGAAGTCGGGGCGTGATGCAAAGGGTTGATGAAGTCGGGGTTGTAGAAGGTAACTCACGAGCGTTAACTCCTGAAACCTCGGCTTACAAGCGCATCATCTCCTTAGGGCACACGCTCCTAGGGAGTGTTCTAGTGTTGTCCCGTATAGTTCAAAAGGGCTCGGCTACCTTTCGGCTTGAACTGGGCACAAACACCAACCACAGCGAGACAGTGGTTGGTGTGCAGCTCGGCCGGTGCTGAAAGTTCTTGTCCGGGGGTATTATAGGAGGCAATAGCTTTTCAAGCTAAGCCATGCCCATAGATTAAACATAATTAAACATATCTATCTATCTATCTATCTACCTATCTATCTACCTATCTATCTATCTATCTATCTATCTATCTATCTATCTATCTATCTACCTACTTATCAGTCTATCTATCTATCCATCTATCTATCTATCTATCTATCTATCTATCTATCTATCTATCTATCTCTTTTATCTGGTTCCTTTCTTGCTTTCTGTTTTCTGCCAATTCTCCGTTTTTCCTCTTTCTATTTCCTTTTTTCTTTCCTTGCTGTTATGCATCGATCCATCCATCTAGCTACCTAACTAACTAGCTAGGTAACCAGCTAGCTAGCTAGCAATCCATCTATCTACCTACATACTTAGATCATACTTCCTCTTTCTTTGTTTTCTCGTCTATCTATCTATCTATCTATCTATCTATCTATTTATCTATTTATCTATCTATCTATCTGTCCCGGGGGGATGCAGAGGGCCAGCTGCTCAGTGCTCCGGCCTAAAACCAAAACCCCTAGATTAAGGAATCATTGCTGTTCATTTGTTGTGCCCATGTCTGCTCTTGCCTCTGTTTGCCATTTGCTGTCTCTGTTTCCTTGGTCTCCAACGGACTGGGTAGTTTACACCATAACTGCCCAGCCCTAGGCTGCGCGCGTTCTTTTGTGGCTCTGCGAGTAATCGTTCGGGGGGGCAAGGGGTTGGGGGGGTTGTTGCGGTGCACGGTGTATTGGTGGCCTGGTCAGCTGGTTACAAACGGCAGTGAGGGGCGGCACTGTCGAGCAGTGAGATGCGGCACTGCCTGTCGTGCAGTGAGGGGCGGCACTGCGTCGGGTTTCGTGAATCCTCGCATAGCTTTCTCTCTTCTCGACGGTGTGGATACACTGGAGGATCAGCTATGCAGGACAAGGAGGTTGCAACTCAAGGCCGCAACCTCTGTCACCACCACTGGACGAGCATCAGGTTTTCGGTACCCCTGGTGATCTAACTTAGAGTGGGACACGGCCATCCAACAACAACATGATTGTCGCTACTGCTAAGGTCGGAGCCGCCACCGACGCCTACGGGAAAGGCGGAAGTCCTGCAACTGTGACTCCGGCCGTGCTGGCGCCAGTGCGAGCGCAACGCAGGCTAACAGCCCATGCGGACAGGGCTCCTCGGTCCTCCGTGAAGGTGGGGACCAAGCGTGGGCGTGCGATGATCTGTAATGGTGAAATTACGTCTCTGCGCTCCCCTCCTAAGCGGTCCAGAGCAGAGAAGTCCGACGGGGAGGGGGAGCGAGACCAAGCCCCACACCCGGATCCCGGCGGCGAGGAATGGGAAATCGCTGAGAGACGACGCAAACAGGATGAAGTAGACCTCCGCAGTGCAATTCTGTGGGGGGTTCCTTCAACCTGCTGCTTGAAGACCCTTGGAAGAACCCTCTGCTAAGCAGGGTTCAAGGTTCAGCTCACCCATGTAGGCGCTGGGGCAGGGGCCCACGTCCAAGTGACCTTCCCCTCAAGGCAAGAGCGGGAGATGAGCATGCTGAGCCTTATGGATTGGGCAAAGGAGCGAAAGTTCCATGCCAGCTGGGGTCGCACACTGGGAGCGCGACGGCGCACTCAATGGGCGGTCCGCGGCGTGGAGAGCAAGGCGCGCGCCAAGCGCACCGTTGCCTACCTAACAACTTCGCACCACAAGCCAATCCTTTTGAAAAGCTGCCGATTGAGCCCATACCGCCATCGGACGCACCTCTTGCGGATGACCCCGCGACGGCGATACCTGAACGCAAGGGGCAGCAGAAGAAGGCGAGGACGCAGCCAACACCCTTCGTGTTTAAAGTTGCAACGCACAACTGGAACGGAAAAGCCTTGGAATGCATCGCGGAGCGGGAAGTGCACTACAACTTGCGCCGCTATGACATTGTAGCAGTGCAGGAGCACAACCTCTCGGAAGCGACCATGGGTAAACTTCGGGCCAAGAACCACAGCTGGTTGGGGGCACCGGCGCTGGGGCACAAATCGGGGACTGGCTTCTTGGTCGGTCTCCACCTTGTACCTCCGTAGAATCTCTGGAACAGGGGAACCCACATTTCCACGGGATACGCATTGCAGCGGGAACACGAGGAGAAGAAGATATCTACGTACTCTCGGCGTACATGCCGCAAGACTCAGCCAGACGGGAAGAGAGAGAAGCTGCCTGGGCGGCGCTATCAGAGATGGTAACACTGTACAGGAGCCGGGGGGAGGTCATAGTCCTGGGCGACATGAATGCCAAACTTGAACCCCCCACGACTGAGCGGGAGCAGGGCCTGCTAGGGAGCTTCGACTATAATGTCGAGCGCACCGACAATGGCCAACTACTCGCCGAGCTGATCTCCCAGAATGACATGGTGGCCCTCAATGGTCACTTTAAAGCTCCGGGCTCGGAGCGTGGACACGCAACGAGATTGCAGGTAGTCACGACACAAGGGGAGGTGGGCCTGGCGGCATCGGCCCTTGACTACATCGTAGTCACCCCCCGGCTGTTCCCTACAGAAAAGAAGAGTGCGCTCTTTGGGGTAGATATACCGGGGACCTTGAATCAGATCACCGGCCCGTCTATGTGAAACTACGTTGCCCCCGCCGAGCGATCCTCAGACGCAAAAGGGTACGGTATCGGAAGTTCAACCTACACAAGCTAGTCTTGAAAGGGGGCTCAGCCGAAGACTGTGAGGCTGTGAGTCCAACCGGGCACTTTACGAAGCAAAGCTGGAGGAAAGCTTTGCGGACTTCATACTCCCTGGCGGAGCTCGGGAAAAGGACCAGCCAACAAGGCTACGCCTAGCCAACGAGGTCACGAGCGAGTTCATTAAGAGGTCGTTCGCGGCTTTCAAAGCCTCGGTGGGAGACCGGCTGGTTGCCAAGGAGTTTCGTCGAGATTGGTTTGACGACGAATTGCGTACTGCAATCAACGCCCGCAGAAACGCGTACCGGGTCTTCGTTAAATCACCCTCCGAGCACACCTGGGCCCAATACTCCGAGGCACGTAGCAGAACGCGTGCACTCGTTCAGGCAAAGAAGCAGGCTAGCTGGGAACGTTTCTTGGCGAATATGGTGGATGCACACGGCCGTCATGACACTAAGAACTTCTACAGCCTGGCCAGGCGACTTGTGCCACAGGCTAGCGCCTCAACGGTACACCCGATCCGTAAGATGGACGGTACCATGGCGACTACGCAGACCGAGAGATTGGACACGGTGACCAGGTATAGGGCCAAACTAGGTGCCGAAACCCCTTCTTTGACGAAACTTTCCGAACCACCATCGAGGCGCGTATGGCGGAGCACCTCCGGGACTCTGTCACACAAGCTGAGATCGAGCTTGACGGGGAGTTCACACTGGAGGAGCTGGAAGAGTGCTTAGAACAGGCCCAGTTCGGTAAGGCGTGTGGCAACGACGAAACTCGAAACGAAATGTTCAAGTGCGGTGGCGCTACCATGCGCCAACTCCTCCTGAGGGTGTTCAACTTCCTTTGGGATATTGAGACAACGCCTGACGACTGGGGGATGGGCACACTTGTCAACCTCTACAAAGACGGAGACCCAGCTGACTTGGGGAACTACCGAGGCATCGCTCTTATGAGCTGTCTAGGAAAGCTCTATCTCAGTCTGTGGGCTAGGCGTTTGTCTGGCTTCATGGAAGGGAAACTGTCAGAGGAACAAGGGGGATTTCGTCCGAACCGGTCCACAACGGACCAAATAATCTCATTGCACGAGGCTCTGGTACGCAGGAAGTTAACGAGACGCAGTACTTATCTGTTCTGTGGACTTCCGAAAGGCGTTCGATACCGTTTGGCAAGATGGCTTATGGGAACGACTGTGGCAAAGCGGAATTCGAGGACGGGCCTGGGGCATCATTCGTGATGCATACCGAGGAATTCGCATGCGGGTCCTCGTAGATGGCTGCCTGACCCAACCCGTCCCTGTGTCACAAGGAGTTCGCCAAGGAGACCCCCTCTCTCCTGTCCTGTTCCTTATCTTCATCGACGCACTTGCTGAAATATTGGCGGAACGGTGCAAAGGGCTGGCATACAGTCCCGAGGGTCCGGCTACCTGACGACAGTTGCGGAGTTTGCTCTACGCAGATGATGTCGTCATGCTCGCGGAATCGCCGGAGGAGCTGAACGCCATGATCGAAGTGGTGCGTTCGTTTTGTGATACGTGGAGGATCGAAATCAAACTTGGCCAAAAGTCAGGTGATGGAAGTTCACCCACGTGGGGTATGTCGCAAAGCGGAAGGCTACTACTACGGCTCAAAGGCAATCGAGGTGGTCAAGCAGTACAAATACCTAGGGCTCACGCTGACGGACACCTTGAGCTGGGACGCACACCATGAGCGCGTCCTAGCAAAGGCTCGCAAAGGGCACGTGGCGCTGGCACGTTTGTTCGCGAGGAGAGAAATCCCCTTTGCGGCTAAGCGAGCCATGTGGACCACAACTACACTCTCATCTCTGGAATATGGAGCAGAGGTGACGACCTTCAATGACACCAAACGCAGGCAGTACGAGGCAATTCAACATCACGCGCTTACGGCAATGCTGAGCATTCGCCGCAAGGCCTCGCAAGGGGCGGTGAGGGCCTTAGCTGGGCAAATCAGCCTGGAGACCAGATTCCTGGCTAAAAAGCTGCGGTATAGAGCCGAGCTTTACCTCATGTCACGCGACCGATGGCCCCGCTACTTGGTCTCGCTACCAAAACCGAACTCCGGAGTGTCGGGCAGGACGTCTTCGACTTGGCAGGCACAGTGTGCTTCGCTACTAGAGGATGACCTCACTCTGAAAGAGCACTGGCTCTTGTTCAAAAGCTCAGTAGACGGGTCGGCTGTACCCTCCGACCCAGAAACCAGAGAGGGAGCGAGGGTCAATGCTAGGGGAGTGTGGGACCGAGCGGTGGACGCCTGGTTGGTACGTCACGATTTGGCCAAGCTAACGCAGGCTGCTGAAAAAGAGGGCAGCCAGGCCAGACTTATCGCCAGTGCGTTACACAATACCACTAAGTTCCAGCCTCTTCTTGCCACGAGGAGCAACGGGGCCGCCAATGTCCTTCGTCGACGATTGTTGACAGGGTCGGCAGCCTTGAGCTACCTCATGGCGAAAACCGTACGTTCCCGCTCGTCACTCTGCCTTTGCGGGGAGGCAGAGGAAACGGTGGAATATTTCCTCCTTGACTGTGATCGGTACGATAGCGACAGGGACCTCATGATGGACATGATCAGGGCACATTGCACTTGCGAACGCAAGAGCAAGCCCAGCTGTGGCCAGTTCTTATCAGGATTATCCGATGAGGGCTCGGAAACAGAAATGAGCACGTTCATTTTGGGGGCCCCAACGCGACAGCGCATTCCGTGCCCGAGCGCGGATGCACATATCCAATGCTTTGTCCAACAAGCCTACGAAACCCGAGGCAAAGAGTTGACCCGCCTTCTGAGGCCCGCTGCCGATCGAGACGGCCAGCGGGACATCAGGAGTTACTTTGTTTCCAAACGACCTCGCGACCAATCACACCGTGCGCCCGATAACTCTCCCAGTCCCAACTCCCCCGTGCCGGACACTCAAAGATCCCACAAGAGGACACGTGTAGAACCTTCAGACTGCATAAATCATAAGCTTAGTGCTACCTCCCAGCCCGCTACCCAGCCTCCATCTGGAGGCGGGGTGGAATGGATGCCTATGTCTTCGGATATGCAGAGCTGATAGACCAAACATATCTATCTATCTATCTATCTATCTATCTATCTATCTATCTATCTATCTATCTGCACGGGATATGTCGTGGAACGTTTGTTCATGATGTCCGCCTAGGTGACCGACATGCCCTGTATGTTCCAAGGCGATATCTATCCATCTAGCTAGCTAGCTAGCTATCTAATCTATCTAGCAATCAACCTACCTACTAAGTACCTGCTGCCTCTTTCTGTGTTAGCTCGTTAATCTTCTATCTATCTATCTATCTATCTATCTATCTATCTATCTATCTAGCTAGCTAGCTACCTACCTACCTACCTACCTACCTATCTATATATCTATCTATCGAATGATTTTATCTATCTATTTATCTATCTATCTATCTATCTATCTATCTATTTATCTATCTATCTATCTATCTATCTATCTATCTATCTATCTATCCGTCCTGGGCATGACGGTAAACTGCATCCCGGAGTTGGACTCGGCCCACTGGCACCTACAGCCTGGGGGTTGATCTATCTATCTCCTTCAGCCCTGCACCAGCTGTTTTTGTTTTCTTGGATTTATGCAGTCGCAGCTGATGCAGCGTGACTGGCCAGGGCTGATGACTACCCTTCATCGGTCCTCGATACACTCTCAAACTGTTCGGGAAAGCAAAGCCCTAAGAGCCTTCGATACCGCGGCCTGCGGGAAACCGCAAGGTGCAGCAGGCGAGGTAACGCTCGTCGGATGGTAAAAACTCGAAGGATATGGCCACGCAGGGAATAATGGGTAACCCGCAGCCAATTCCCTTGTCAGGCCAACCCCGCGCATGGCTCCTACTCGGTACGACTACCCCTGATTGGCTGCCTTGGACTGACTTGGTGTTCCGACGTGAGTTTAGTGACCA
>WBZZ01004101.1:65000-67500 GCA_019918135.1 Paulinella micropora | reverse complement strand
CTATGATGGAATGCAGTCACCAATACGGACTAGAGGAAGATTAGTCCAATTTTTGACTGCACAGGAGCGATAAATCGCAAAAGAGCAACGAGCTACGCAGGAGGATAGCTTGAAGCAAAGGGATTTGGATTGGGGATGGGAAAAACCCAAGGCGCGGAAACATCGATGAACAGAGAACGATACCATGCCGCGAGCCCCGCATTCGATTGGTCGAAGGTGGCAGGTCCATCCGTTGTCCTCGATTTGAGATTTGAGCTTGTTGTATCGGTTGGTCTTGTAGGCTCGTGCGTCAAGGATGTTTTCCTCGACCGGGCACGTTAGCTCGATCAGAATACATATCTTGGTAGACAGTGACCAGACAACGATATCGGGGCGGAGGTCAGTGACACAAATGTGGACAGGAAAGGCTTGCTCAGAACCGGTGTATTGGGTTTGGAGTTGCCAATCGTTTGCAGTGTCAAGCAGGGATGGTCGATGAAATGACTGTCTCTTAGGCTTCTGCTCGCCCTCTTTCACAAACATAGACTTTGATTCATTTTGGTCTATAGGGGAGCGTTTGTTATGGCTCTCGATGTGTTTTTGAAGGGGAGCTTCAATAGTGCAGAGCACAGAGTCATGACGCCAGGTATAGCGGCCTTGTTTGAGGGCAACATGGCAACCGGAGAGGATGTGGCATAGATGATTTTGAATTCAAACATCGAGGCCAATCCGATCATCTCGGACTTGGCCATGGTCGCTACCCAAAAGAACATTCCATCACAGACCGCAAAGACAGGGTTTTAGAATTAGCTGCTGAGACAATACTTGAGACAACCACAGTGCATGACATGGACAAAGCCATGCAAGGGTGCTTCCTTCGTTTTGAAGACGCATGCCCCTTCGACCTCTCCTGGGCTCGACTCATCGGAACCCGTAATCCCCGTTTAATCTCTTGGGTCATCAACGCAAGCACAAACTCGGTTATTACCCCCGACCTTAGACGTCTGTGGGGAATCATTCCCAACAACAAGTGTGCCCTCTGTTCTGGTCAAGCACATCTTGTGCCTCAAGCTTTTCGAGCACAGGCTCTGGTTTCCAGATAGTTCGAAATGTTTCGTGTTTCGTCAGGTTCATCGCATAAATGGACGAGAGGTGTTTATCTGGGCAGTACTTCAGCATTTGAGCACGGTTGATTTGAAGTCGCTGGTAAAAAGAGACGATGGATTGGAGCTGTAGACCGAATTTCGAGCGTGGGCGGTAAAGGCAAGAGACCAGAGCTCTTTTGTAGATATTGGCCCATTTTTTGAGGAAGCGGGTCGCAATTTTCTCAAGGGTTTTGGCGATAGATAAGCAGAGGTCATAAATGAGAAATGGCCAGGCAAGTGACTAGACAGCGTAGTGCTGGTATAGCCACAGTTTCATAAAGCCATTGATCGAGCAGCTATCGATGGCTTGCATAGAAAGAATGAACTTCTTTTGGATTGCTGCACGTTGTTCGTTTTCGCTGAGGTCATGGTAGACAATCCATCCGAGGTCTTTGAAAGGCTTGTCAGCGATGAAGTCAATCGGTTTGCCAGTAATAGTAAGGGCGGGGTCGAAGGGTGGGAACGAAATCGGCAATAATCGTTTGAGACCCTTATAGTCGTCGGCTTTAGTCCAGTATTTGAAAGCAAGGCTTTTGCATTTGGGAGATTTCGCGGCCATTGTTCTGGACCATGACAGAAATTTGTCAATCATGTTGATGGACGATTGACAGTGTTTCGGGGATCGGCAGTGTAGTTTGAGGTCGTCAGCATAAGCAGCTTCGTGCACGATGACTTCATCTGTTGAGGTCTTATGCTTGAAATGATAACCGTTGTTTTTGGTCAAGGATGATAGGAGGTCAAGGAGTAGGTTGAAAACTATGTTGAAAAGGAGAGGAGAAATGCAGCATCCTTGAAAAACGCCAACAGCAAAAACAAAGGGTTCTGATGACCAATCTTTCCCTTCGATTGTGGCTACTAAGAGTTCGTAGTATAAAAAGATTATGCGAGCAAACATAGGGGGCACGTGGTACCACCAGAGAGCGAACTGGATCAAGTTGTGGTTTACGCTTCCAAAAGCGTTTTGTAGGTCAATCCATGCTATGACCAGTTGGCGATAGTGATCTTTTGCATTTCTGATGGTAGCTTTTGTAGTAGCAATGTGCTCGGGGCATCCTGCAACGTTACGGAGGAAACCTTTTTGTTTTGCTCTGTCCAAGTACTTGTTATCTAGCAAAAAACTCTCTAGGCGTTTTGACCACAAAGAGAAAAATACCTTACCCGAGCAGCTTGTCAGAGCAATCGGACGATAGTTTGAGGCCTGAAGTGGATCGCCGTCCTTATGAAGGAGGGAGATAGCAGCTTGGGCCCAGCTATTAGCTACATCCGTTGTCCAACACTTGACAATGAGTTTGTGTAAGAAAAGTAAAGCGGTGGGAAGTCTCTTGTAAACAAGGTAGCTAATACCATCTCTGCCAGGGGCTGCACCATTACGCTTG
>WBZZ01004101.1:52500-55000 GCA_019918135.1 Paulinella micropora | reverse complement strand
AGATCAAAAGTGGGAACGAACTTTTGGGACACCTCTTACATGCATACATATATACAATTTTTCTTAAGGTTGAATTTCCCTCTACCGGCTGGGTGGCGCTATATGCCAAGGTATCTATCTATCTATCTATATATCTATCTATCTATCTATCTATCTATCTATCTATCTATCTATCTATCTATTTATCTATCTCAGACTTCCTTGGTTGACGAAATCAGAAGCTCCTTTTTTCTGACATTAGTCGATATCTCATCTATGTATGTATCTATCTATTTATTTATCTATCTATCTATCTATCTATCTATCTATCTATCTATCTATCTATCTATCTATCTATCTATCTGTGTGCTTGTGTGTGTGTGCGTGTGTGTTTGTGTGCGTATGTTTTTTTTTTTTTTTTTTTTTTTGGGGGGGGGGGGGGGGTGACAGCTGTATCTTGATGTTTTTCTTTTCTTTATTTTTTGTATATTTTTGTCTATGTATGCCATATATCGTGCTTGTATACTTATGTACTTTTGTCACGTGCAACATATGGTATGTATGTATGCATGTATACGTATGTATGTATGTATGTATGTATGTATGTCTGTATGTCTGTATGTCTGTATGTCTGTATGTCTGAATGTATGTATGTATGTACTTATGTACGTATGTACGTACGTATGTATGTATGTATGTATGTATGTATGCATGTATGTATGTATGCATGTATGTGTGTATGTGTGTATGTGTGTGTGTGTGTGTGTATGTGTATGTGTATGTGTGTGTGTGTGTGTGTGTGTATGTGTGTGTGTATGTGTATGTGTGTGTATGTGTGTGTATGTGTGTGTATGTGTGTGTGATGTGTGTGTGTGATGTGTGTGTGTGATGCGTGTGTGTGATGCGTGTGTGTGATGCGTGTGTGTGTGATGTGTGTGTGTGTGATGTGTGTGTGTGTGATGTGTGTGTGTGTGATGTGTGTGTGTGATGTGTGTGTGTGTGTGATGTGTGTGTGTGTGTGATGTGTGTGTGCGTGATGTGTATGATGTGTGTGATGTGTGTGATGTGTGTGATGTGTGTGTGTGTGTTGTGTGTGTGTGTGTGATGTGTGTGTGTGTGATGTGTGTGTGTGTATGTGTGATGTGTGTGTGTGTGTGATGTGTGTGATGTGTGATGTGTGTGTGATGTGTGATGTGTGTGTGTGTGTGTGATGTGTGTGTGTGTGTGTGTGTGTGTGTGTGTGATGTGTGTGTGTGTGTGTGTGTGATGTGTGTGTGTGTGTGTGATGTGTGTGTGTGTGTGATGTGTGTGTGTGTGTGTGATGTGTGTGTGTGTGATGTGTGTGATGTGTGTGTGATGTGTGATGTGTGTGATGTGTGTGGTGTGTGATGTGTGTGTGTGTGATGTGTGTGTGTATGTGATGTGTGTGTTTGTGTGATGTGTGTGTGTGATGTGTGTGTGTGTGTGATGTGTGTGTGTGTGTGATGTGTGTGATGTGTGTGTGTGTGTGTGTGATGTGTGTGTGTGTGTGTGTGTGATGTGTGCGTGATGTGTGTGATGTGTGTGTGTGTGATGTGATGTGTGTGTGGGTGTGATGTGGTGTGTGTGTGTGACGTGATGTGTGTGTGTGTGATGTGATGTGTGTGTGTGATGTGATGTGTGTGTGTGTGGGTGTGTGTGTGTGTGATGTGATGTGTGTGTGTGATGTGATGTGTGTGTGTGATGTGATGTGATGTGTGTGTGTGATGTGATGTGTGTGGTGTGATGTGTGTGTGTGGTGTGATGTGTGTGTGGTGTGATGTGTGTGTGTGGTGTGATGTGTGTGTGTGGTGTGATGTGTGTGTGTGGTGTGATGTGTGTGTGTGTGGTGTGATGTGTGTCTGTGTGTGTGTGTGGTGTGATGTGTGTGTGTGTGGTGTGATGTGGGTGATGTGGTGTGATGTGGTGTGATGTGATGTGGTGTGATGTGATGTGGTGTGATGTGATGTGATGTGTGTGATGTGATGTGTGTGATGTGATGTGATGTGTGTGATGTGATGTGATGTGTGTGTGTACAATGTGTGTGTATGTACAATGTATGTATGTATGTACAATGTATGTGTGTGTGTATGTATGTACAATGTATGTATGTATGTAGAATGTATGTATGTGTGTGATGTGTCAATGTATGTATGTATGTACAATGTATGTGTGTATGTATGTACAATGTATGTATGTATGTACAATGTATGTATGTATGTACAATGTTTGTATGTGTGTATGTATGTGTGTGTGTGTGTATAATGTATGTGTGTATGTATAATGTATGTATGTATGTACAATGTATGTGTGTATGTAATGTATGTATGTGTGTGTGTGTATATGTGTGTATGTATGTATAATGTATGTATGTATGTACAATGTACGTATGTATGTACAATGTATGTATGTATGTATGTAATGTATGTGTGTGTGTGTATAATGTATGTATGTATGTACAATTTATGTATGTATGTACAATGTATGTATGTATGTACAATGT
>WBZZ01004101.1:35000-37500 GCA_019918135.1 Paulinella micropora | reverse complement strand
ATAATAATAATAATAATAATACCGTGACTATATCTGAGGCGTACTGATGCACCTAATGGCATATCCTCAACGGACATAAGCCTCCAATACCCTTGTTCGAGCTAATAATAATAATAATAATAATAATAATAATAATAATAATAATAATAATAATAATAATAATAATAATCATAATAATACTATATCTGAGGCGTACTGATGCAGCTAATGGCATATCCTCAACGGACATAAGCCTCCAATACCCTTGTTCGAGGTCCTCCACCCCCCCGTGTCAGTCTCTTGCTTGATGATCGGGGCCACCGATGGAGCTCCTGAGGGCAAGACTGCACTAAGCCGAGGTTATTCCGCAGTCCCAGCAACCTCTTGCAAGACGTCACCGAATGTGCAAGTGCATACACCAAGCGCGGTTGCTAGAGCTGCCTCGAAACCCCACCCATAACAATCTGGTGTCTGCTGGGTCCTGGGCTATCAACCAGCATATGCGGAGTTTAAGATCTTTTACGCGCGCAACGACCCTCCTCCCCAGCATCTACCACCAAAGGGTTATGAGTTGGCGTCACAGTTTAACGCCTTGAGGCCATTGGGCTGGAACTCTGTTTAGCAAGTGTGACTAGGTTTTTTCATCGGGATTTCCCTCAAATATGTCACAGTCAACACTCCAAGACAGATTTACTAAATAATAATAATAATAATAGTAATAATAATAATAATAATAATAATAATAATAATAATAATAATAATAATAATAATAATAATAATAATAATAATAATAATAATAATAATAATAATAATAGTGCTTCTCTGTCAATGGCTGATGCATTTCTGCACATGCGCCTCCATCGTCTCACCCGTGAGGGGGTCAACAGAGATTGAGTCGTACGTGTCTGTTTGCCGCACGTTCTAGCCTTTATAATTGGCAGCAAATAGGAACAGAACACACCCTGTGACGTCCTCCCCTCCCCGTATTCCTCTATCTATCTTGTGCAATGGATCCTCTCTCCTTATTTATACGTTGCAAAGAATAGGGATAGCGAAGTGTCAAACTTAGCGTAAAAGGAAAACAGGTATGGCCCCCGACTCCACTTTTGCCGGTTCGATGTCAAAAGAATATATTTATTGATGCCTATCCTTTTACTCAACCAAATTCAACAACTTCGCCAGTAACCCAATCTTCTTCACGTATATAAATAAAGATCAAATATGGCGGGAAAATGCGGGAGACTAGTGAAGCCCAAAAACAACCAAGGCAAACACCAGCAAGTTCCCGTTGTCCGGTCTATATTCTGACCTAAAAAGGATAACGGACCTTTTTAGTAATATTATCATTATCAGGTTAAGAGTGTTATTCATATGAACAATATCATATTGTGTCTGGACCGCGGGGTATTAATAAAGTAGCACATATTTACCTATCTGCGCCTACACCAATCACTAGAGTCCGACCACGAGTCCAGAGCTTGATGATCAGCGGCCCCCGCCGCCGCCGGCCAGATTTCAGACTCGTTACAGCCGCCGCCTCCGACCGCTAGTGGCCAAAATGCACATTAGTTATTAATAGTAGTTCAATTTAACTGCTAGACTCCTAATTATTGATCATGAATCAGATATTAATATCATGAGTCAGATCGGATGGGCCGTCCGCGGCAAAATCCGAGGCTCAGGCCACTGCATAATTTTTGCGCCGGGGCGCCCGACTCGAACTTGAATGTTACCCCGGACCGTTCAACTAATCAAGTTCACAGTGTCAAGTTGAACTAATCACTTTGAACTTTCCGAGTCTGACCACTGACTCCTGAAGTGTCACTATAAAATCTGGCCGCTCTTGAATCTGAAATCTGACCCAAAGTTAACTCAAATTCGATGGCTGAGTTTGACACTTGAATGTACACAGTAATATATAAGTTCCCACCGTAGGCTCACTACTCAGAGTCGGTCGGAGTCAGCCGTGGCAAGCCGCCCGGCGGTATTCTTAATAAATACAATATTAAAGGCCTCGGACTCGGGACGGTCATTGCGTGAAAACTTGCCACAACACCGCTTAAAAAAACTTGAAAAAATTATTTGACGCCAGTCTAATCACAATCATCAAAGATTCCAAGTAACTAAAAGTTGGAAAAAAACTTGAAAAAAAATCCAAAAAAAAAAAAGTATGACTTGTACAATAATTTTGAGTTTCAAGGTGACAGGCCGCGACAAAAGGAGTCGGTGGCAAAACTGTTTGGCATAAGTTATGATAATTTTTACGCAAACACTGTTTTGATAAAATACTTGCCACTCGTATAGCCTGAGTGGGACAGAAGAGATAGAATGGAAGAGGTCTCAAAGAGATACAAAAGCGGGAAACTGGCAAAATGAAGCGTAAAAAAAAGGAACATAAATTAGTAATAAAGTTATTCCACTATGACTGTTCAACGATTTTACTATTAATCGTATCAGCCTACGCCGATACTTTTCGGTACCGAGAAATAACCTTCGTCCTTGGATTGGCTGAGCGAGAGCA
>WBZZ01004101.1:0-5000 GCA_019918135.1 Paulinella micropora | reverse complement strand
CAGATAGATAGATAGACCAGTCATGTTCAAAGTTAGTCTGAAAGCTGGCGTGTAAATATTGTAGATAGATAGATAGATAGATAGATAGATAGATAGACAGATAGACAGATAGATAGATAGATAGATAGGTAGGTAGATAGGTAGATAGGTAGACAGACAGAACAGACCAGTCTAGTTCGAAGTTAACAGATAGACAGACAGACCAGTCAAGTTCAAATTTAAACAGACAGACAGACAGACAGACAGACAGACAGACAGAACTGACCAGTCAAGTTCAAGTTTAACAGACAGACAGACAGACAGACAGAACAGACCAGTCAAGTTCAAATTCAACAGATAGACAGACAGACAGAACAGACAGACAGACAGACAGACAGAACAGACCAGTCTAGTTCGAAGTTAACAGATAGACAGACAGACAGAACAGACCAGTCTAGTTCAAAGTTAACAGATAGACAGACAGACAGACAGACCAGTCAAGTTTAAAGTTTACAGACAGACAGACAGACAGACAGACAGACAGACAAGTTAAGTTCAAATTTAACAAACAGACAGACAGACAGACAGACAGAACAGACCAGTCAAGTTCGAAGTTAACAGATAGACAGACAGACAGAACAGACCAGTAATGCAAAGTTAACAGATAGACAGACAGACAGACAGACTGACAGACAGACAGAACAGACCAGTCTAGTTCAAAGTTAACAGACAGACAAGACAGACAGACCAGACAAGGTCAAAGCTAACCGATAGACAGACAGACAGAACAGACAGACAGAACAGACCAGTCTAGTTCGACGTTAACAGATAGACAGACAGACCAGTCAAGTTCAAATTTGACAGACAGACAGACAGACAGACAGACAGAAAGAACAGACCAGTCAAGTTCAAGTTTAACAGAGACAGACAGACAGACAGAACAGAACAGACCAGTCAAGTTCAAATCTAACAGATAGACAGACAGACAGACAGACAGACAGACCAGTCAAGTTCAAATTTAACAACAGACAGCCAGCCAGCCAGCCGGCCAGACAGACACAGACAGACAGACAGAACAGGTCAGTCTAGTTCGAAGTCAAAAGATAGACAGACAGACAGACAGACAGACAGACAGACAGACCAGTCAAGTTCAAAGTTAACAGATAGACAGACAGACAGACAGACAGACAGACAGACCAGTCAAGTTCGAAGTTAACAGATAGACAGACAGACAGACAGACAGACAGACAGACCAGTCAGGCTCAGAGTTAATCTGCAAGCTGGTGAGTACGTCTTGTGGGGGAAGAATCGAAACTCCCATATGCCAGCCTGTACCCATTTGTATGTATGTATGTATGTATGTATGTATGCATGCATGCATGTATGTATGTATGCATGTATGTATGTATGTATGCATGTATGTATGTATGTATGTATGTATGTATATATGCATATATATATGCATGCATGTATGTATGTATGTATGTATGTATGTATTTTGGGCTAAACTTTTATTGGTGGACACCAACATACCGTAATTACCGGCTGGCTGAAATTCTTCACAACTTTGAATAATAAATGTACCGTTGTTACGGGATAATTTGTTCTGGCCGAAATTTTTCACTATTCCTTATGTATGTCTGTACGTTGAACAGACCTTAGGGATGAAAAATGGCATCGATTTGACCACGCGATGCATGCCGCCCTATTCCAGATAACACACACATTAAAAACACCATTACACACATAATTACATACATACATACATACCTACATACATACATACATACATACATACATGCATTTACATAAGATAAAAGGACATGGATCAGCACGCGATGCCACCCTATCCAGAAAACATACATACATACATACATACATACATACATACATACATGCATACATACATGCGTACATACATACATACATACATACATGCATACATACATACATACTTGCATACATGCATGCATGCATACATACATACATACATACATACATACATACATACACATACATACATACCATACATACATACATACATGCATACATACAATGCATGCATGCATACATACATACATACATACATACATACATACATACATACATACATACACTATATCTAACAATAGAGCTACTCTCTCTCTCTCTCTCTCTCTCTCTCACACACACACACACACACACACAAACAAACAATCTCTCTCACACACACCTTCGCTTCCGACTCGACGATGCGAGACTGCGACGAGACCCACGCATAACTTTCATACCTGTTTCATCACACAGATTAAGGAAAAGTGAAAAATTTCGGCCACCTCAACTTTTGGCAAAAAAAATAACGCATCTTGCGGTGAAAAGACTAGGGAAGAATTCCGGCACCCAAAGTTTTGTGCAAAAACAACGTATTCTGCGGTGAAAAATCACTGGCCGAAATATTTCCTGGCCGAAATTTTTCACTCGTCGTGTACGTCTCAATGTATGAACGCATGAATGTAGATATGTTTGTATGTAGATATGTTTGTGGTGTTACGAGACCCAGACACACACACACACATACACACACACACACACACACACACACATATATATATATATATATGTATGTATGTATGTATGTATGCATTTTACTACTAGAGATGACTTTTATACCTGACAAGAGTGTAAGGTGTATCTATATGTAGACAACAGTGTAAGCTGTATCTGTATGTTATATAGGTGAATATCTGTATGTTATATAGGTGTATCTGTATGTGATATGGGTGTATCTGTATGCTATATAGGTGTATCTGTATGTTATATAGGTGAATATCTGTATGTTATATAGGTGTATCTGTATGTGATATAGGTGTATCTGTATGTTATATAGGTGTATCTGTATGTGATATAGGTGTATCTGTATGTTATATAGGTGTATCTGTATGTGATATAGGTGTATCTGTATGTGATATAGGTGTATCTGTATGTGATATAGGTATATCTGTATGTGATATAGGTGTATCTGTATGTGATATAGGTGTTATATAGGTGTATCTGTATGTGATATAGGTGTATGTGTATGTTACACCTGGCAATAGTGTTAGCTGTATCTGTATGTTATTTAGGTGTATCTGTATGTTATATAGGTATATCTGTATGTTATATAGGTGTATCTGTATGTTAGATAGGTATATCTGTATGTGATATAGGTATATCTGTATGTTATATAGGTGTATCTGTATGTTATATAGGTGTATCTGTATGTTATATAGGTATATCTGTATGTTATATAGGTACATCTGTATGTTATATAGGTGTATCTGTATGTTATATAGGTGCATATCTGTATGTGATATAGGTGTATCTGTATGTTATATAGGTGTATCTGTATGTGATAGAGGTGTATCTGTATGTTAAACCTGACAACAGTGTTAGCTGTATCTGTATGTTATTTAGGTGTATCTATAGGTGTATCTGTATTGTTATAGCTGACAACAGTGTTAGCTGTTGTCTGTACGTACTCATGCATGAACGTAAAATTGTTTGCATACTACATCTTCAACTACTACTACTGCTACTACTACTACTACTACTACTACTACTACTACTACTACTACTACTACTACTAGCTAGCTGGCTGGCTGGCAGGCTAGGCTAAGGTAGCTAGCTAGCTAGCTAGCTAGCTAGCTAATCTAATCTAACTATCTATCTATCTATCTATCTATCTATCTATCTATCTATCTATCTATCTATCTATCTATCTATCACCTTTTATCTGCAGGCCTGTGCTCCTTGTCCGTCTGCAAGACATACATACATACATACATACATACATACATACATACCATATGTTGCACGTGACAAAAGTACATAAGTATACAGGCACGATATATGGCATAAATAGACAAAGATATAAAAAGAATAAAGAAAAGAAAAACATCAAGATACAGCTGTCACCCCCCCCCCCCAAAAAAAAAAAACACACACACACACACACACACTCACAAACACACGCACACATACACAAGCACACAGATAGATAGATAAATAAATAGATATAGATAGATAGATAGATAGATAGATAGATAGATAGATAGATAGATAGATACCTTGGCATATAGCGCCACCCAGCCGGTAGAGGGAAATTCAACCTTAAGAAAAATTATATATATGTAAGAGGTGTCCCAAAAGTTCGTTCCCACTTTTGATATTTTTTCTCTCTGGGAAGGAGGCCGAGATAGCTGGTTTTATTTCATGTGCTTACACTACAGGACACGTACAGTAGTGTGAGGTACCTATGTGTATGGGGCTTGCAACTCTCTTCGGAAAGCAAAATATACAAACAAAAATAGGGATGTCCCCAAAAAATTTTTGGGACGTCCCCAAAATGGGGATGTCTCTAAATCTCAAGTCTCCCGAGCAGGGATGACCCGGGACGTGCCTTTCGACGGATGTAACGGAGTGTCCCTACGGCTGTCCCACGGCACATCCCACCCCCAGACCCCCAGCCCTTTCTAGGCTCAGAAATCGAAGATCTCCAAACTCAAGAAGTGACCCTCCCAAAATGGCTGCATACCGAGCGCAATTGTGAAATTCATCGTTCTCTGCCAATTCTTATCTGATTTTCATGATCTTGGGCTCAAATGAAAGCTTAAGAGTTGTAGATTACAACGATATGCATTAGGTGCACGATAGGGCCTCTGCCCATAAGGCGGCCACGATCAACAGCTGGCTCCGGCAAAACGTACCCCACCACATCACTTCGGGCCCTAACGGCCAGTGGCCCGCGAAGTCCCCAGGCCTCAACCCCATTGAAAATATATGGGGCATCATGGTCAGCGACCTTGATAATAACCCCCCGCGAAACCTAGCACAACGTAAACGCCGAATCAAACAAGCCTGGATGAACTTGTCGCAGGACACTGTAAAAAAAACTGTTGAATCTGTGCCTAAACGACTCCGCAACGTTATCAAGTCGAAAGGCGAGAGTCTTCGTAATTATTGAGGACACACGACTGTACGTGTCCTGTAGTGTGAGCACATGA
>WBZZ01004100.1:127500-129945 GCA_019918135.1 Paulinella micropora | reverse complement strand
TGTATTGTATTGTATTGTATGATGTATTTTTGTATTATTGTATTGTATATTGTATCTTGTATTGTCTTATTGTATTTGTATTGTATTTTTTTTTTTTTTTTTTTTTTTTTTTTTGTATTGTTTGTACTGTACTGTATTGTATTGTATTGTATTGTATTGTATTGTATTGTATTGTATTGTGTTGTATTGTATTGTATTGTCCTTGTACTGTATTATTGTTTACTGTACTGTACTGTTACTGTATTGTTACTCTACTGTACTGTTATTGTACTGTACTGTACTGTACTGTATTGTACTGTATTTGTACTGTATTGTATTGTATTGTATTGTATTGTATTGTATTGTACTGTACTGTCCTGTACTGTATTGTATTGTATTGTATTGTATTGTATTGTATTGTGTTGTATTGTATTGTACTGTACTGTACTGTACTGTATTGTACTGTACTGTATTGAACTGTATTGTATTGTATTGCGTACTGGCCAGACAACGTTATCGCACGCAAAGGTGAACGATTAGATAGATAGATAGATAGATAGATAGATAGATAGAGAGAGAGAGAGAGAGAGAGAGAGAGAGAGAGAGAGAGAAGGGTAGTGTTACCGTGTGCATGTGCCGTACTGGTCAGCATAGTCGCGCGCGAAGGAAAAAAACAGAGAGAGAGAGAGAGAGAGAGAGAGAGAGAGAGAGAAGAGAGAGAGAGAGAGAGAGAGAGAAAGGTAGTGTTACCGTGTGCATGTGCGTACTGTCCAGTCAGCATAGTCGCGCGCGAAGGAGAACAGAGAGGGAAAGTGGTGTAAGCGTGGATAAAGAGCGCTCCCTCTGTATAGATATATAGATGTGTGTGTGTTTGAGTTGGAGGGGGGGGGGGGGGAGAGAGGGGGGGGGGGGGGGAAGGAGAACAGAGAGGGAACGTGGTGTATGCATGGATGAAGCGCGCTCCCTCTGAATAGATACACAGATATGAGTGTGTTTGGGGGGGGGGGGGGAGAGAGAGAGAGAGAGAGAGAGAGAGAGAGAGAGAACAGAGAGGGAAAGTGGTGTAAGCGTGGGTAAAGAGCGCTCCCTCTGTATAGATACATAGATATGAGTGTGTGTGTGTGTGTGTGTGGGAGAGAGAGAGAGAGAGAGAGAGAGAGAGAGAGAGAGAGAGAGAGAGAGAGAGAACAGAGAGGGAAAGTGGTGTAAGCGTGGGTAAAGAGCGCTCCCTCTGTATAGATACATAGATATGAGTGTGTGTGTGTGTGTGTGGGAGAGAGAGAGAGAGAGAGAGAGAGAGAGAGAGAGAGAGAGAGAGAGAGAGAGAGAGAGAGAAAACAGAGGGAAAGTGGTGTAAGCGTGGGTAAAGAGCGCTCCCTCTGTATAGATACATAGATATATGTGTGTGTGTGTGGGGGGGGGGGAGAGAGAGAGAGAGAGAGAAAGAGAGAGAAAGACAGAGACAGAGAGACAGACAGAGAGAGATAGAGAGAGAGAGAGAGAGAGAGAGAGAGAGAGAGAGAGAACAGAGAGGGAAAGTGGTGTGAGCGTGGGTAAAGAGCGCTCCCTCTGTATAGATACATAGATGTGTGTGTGTGGGGGGGGGGGGGGGGGGGGAGAAGAACAGAGAGGGAAAGTGGTGTAGGCGTGGGTGGCGTGGGTAAAGAGCGCTCCCTCTGTATAGATACATAGATGTGTGTGTGTGTTTGAGTTTGGGGGGGAGGGGGGGGGGGGGGGGATGAAGGAGAACAGAGAGGGAAAGTGGTGTAGGCGTGGGTAAAGCGCACTCCCTCTGTATGTATGTATGTATGCATGTATGTATGTATGTATGTATGTATGCATGCATGTATGCATGTATGTAGCTACAAATAAATATTATATACTACATTTAATATTGATAAGCATATTTATATATGCATGTACATACGTGTGTATGTTTATATGCTTGCGTGCATTCATGTATGTATGTATTTCTAAAGTTTAGATACATACGTAGATATGTGTGTGTTTGAGTGGGAGGGTGGGGAGGGGTGGGGGGGGGGGGGGGGGGGAAGGGGGAGGGATAAGAAAGAAAGAGGGGGGAGAGAAAGAGTCAGGTACATACGTTTGGCAAGGCGATCGATATTTATTGGGCGTTTTTAATATGATGTGATAGGTAAGGTAAGCTAAGGTAAGTTAAGCTAAGGCTATGTAAGTTTAGGTCAGAAAAGGGAAGATAGCCTGACCAAAGCGGTCGATATTGGGTGTTTTAATAAGGTAAAGTAAGGTTAGCTAAGGTAAGGTAAGGTAAGGCAAGGCAAGGTAAGGTAAGGTAAGGTAAGGTAAGGTAAGGTGAGGTAAGGTGAGGTAAGCTAAGGTAAGGTAAGGTAAGTAAGGTACGGTAAGTAAGGTAAGGTAAGGTAGGTAAGTGAAGTAAGGTAAGGTAAGGTAAGTAAGGTAAGGTAAGGTAAGGTAAGGTAAGGTAAG
>WBZZ01004100.1:27500-47500 GCA_019918135.1 Paulinella micropora | reverse complement strand
GGGGCTGCATCTACACCTGTGTATTTATGTCTCTTTGTTTCGTTTAATATTTAGCACGCTAGTTTGGCTTTAGACTTCTTTTTGAACTACTATCTTCCGATTAAGGTTATTTTCCTGTACGATTTCATTTCAGCAAAGAACAATTTATAAAGAAAGCAGTGAGAGCAGGCCCAGCTGCCAACTACTACCTGCTCCAATGCCGTTTTGGAAGCTCCGGATTGACAAAGAACGGCGGGACACCCCATTTGAGTCTTGGTATGTTTAAGATATGGAATCACTAATCGAGGATTTGGTACTCCAGTCAATGTTATTTGTGATGTTTGTAAACATAAAATAAAGTATGAGAACTCATGTACTTCAAGATTGCAATCCATGTGTGTCTTTCTTGCCTAATCTGCAGCAAACATATTTAGGGTCTTTTATGTCATGGAATGGCCCTATCAATAATGATCAATGGAAAAAATATTGCATTCAAATGCATTAGTAACCTCTTCCTGTCAATGCTATGAGGTTTTTTCTGAGAGATCTTTCTAAGAAAATTGAAGGACTAACCAGGAGTCATGCTTCTGGTTTGTCTGTAGGATTATAGCCTCCGCCAAGGGCTATCCTTATATCAATACTAACTACTACTACTACTACTACTACTTACTACTTACTACTACTACTACTACTACTACTACTACTACTACTACTACTACTACTACTACTACTACTACTACTACTACTACTACTACTACTACTACTACTACTACTACTACTACTACTACTACTACTACTACTACTATACTACTACTACTACTACTACTACTACTACTACTACTACTACTACTACTACTACTACTACTACTACTACTACTACTACTACTACTACTACTACTACTACTACTACTACTACTACTACTACTACTACTACTACTACTACTACTACTACTACTACTACTACTACTACTACTACTACTACTACTACTACTACTACTACTACTACTACTTACTACTACTACTACTACTACTACTACTACTACTACTACTACTACTACTACTACTACTTACTACTACTACTACTACTACTACTACTACTACTACTACTACTACTACTACTAGGCCTAGGCCTTCGGTTTAATGAAGTTAACAATTTAACCTCTGGTCTATCCATACAAATCGTTAGCTCAAGAGCTATTGATTTAACTAGATGGTGACCTACGTCTCAAGTTATTAAAGGTAATGAGAAATTATCAAAATATTAAAGTATTAAAATAAAATGACTTAGATTAAAAAATATTAAAATAAAATAAAATAATAATAATAATAATAATATAATAATAATAAAATAGTAATAACAATAATAATAAATATATATGGAATTAACAAATATATATATATGTATATATATATTAATATATATATATATAGATATATATATATATATATATATATATATATATATATATATATGTATATATATTAGATTAATCTGTTATGAAGTCAAAGTAAAGTTCTAGTTCAGTGAGGAACGAGAAAAAAAAAAAAAAAAAAAAAAAAAAAAAAAAAAAAAAAAAACCGGAATTATATATAATAATATAATATATATATATATGTATATATATGTTGAAAGAGTTATATTCTCACTCAGTACTATATATTATATATATACATATATATATATATATTTATATATATATATGTTGAAAGTGTTATATTCTCACTCAGTACTATATAACGGTGGCACTCGCAAAAGCTGGTAGACACGAGGTGACTCCCCAAGGGGGTTTGGCCAACCACACTCCGGCTTAGGATGTGATCAACGCTGAACTTGTCCCACAGTCAGGTATCATCTGATGATGAGGTGTCCAACGCCCTCTTTAGGCCCGTAGGCAGTGTCAGGATTCTTGCATCCTTAAGAGATATGCTTTGAGTTCCTTTTTGAATTCTACTTTGTATGAGATATCTCTTAGGTGCTCTGGCAGCTTATCCCATTGTGCTTGTGCTGCTCTGCTGTATTGACCCGTCGTTGAGTCGTTGTACATGTGTTTCTTTGATGACCGCCTAGTGTTGTAGTTATGAACAGCTGTGATTGGTCGGATATTGTTGTAGTGAAGGGGAAGGAAAGCCTTGAAGGCTGGGTAAATAAGGGAGTGTGCATCCATGCATACGCTGTACTTATACATGTTAAGTATGTTGAGTAAGCGTAGTTTGGCAAAAAGAGGCTTGGTAGGTGTTCTCCATGATTTGAGACATATCAGACTGACTATATGTTTTTGGATGATAATGAGTGGATGTATAATGGTGTTGTAGTCATCAGATCCCCATATAGAGATACCATACATAAGTAGGGGGTATACATGTGCATAGTAAAGTTGGAGGAGGGTGTGAGTGGGAAGTAGGCTGTTCACATAACGAAACATTTGGACGAATGGTTGAAGGCGGAATATAATAGATTGTATATGTTCACGGAAGGACAGGTTGCTTTGGATGATTGTACCTAATACTTTTTCGTTCTTGTTGGAGCCTCTTGCCGTCGATAGTCAAGTCGAGCTGCACCTTCTGTTCATGCTTGTGGAAGATAGTGTAGGTGGTTTTGGTGGGGTTGGGTACTAGGTTATGTCTGTAGAAATAGTGGACAAGGTTCGTTGTATCAGTTTGTGCTTGCTCTTGGAGTTGTTCTTTATTCTTAGCAGCAATGATAAGTGTGGTGTCATCTGCGTATGCAAATACTGTCCCGTGTGTTAGTGAAAGTATAATATCATTGATGTATAGAATGAAGAGCGTTGTTGAGAGTGTGCTACCTTGCGGGATCCCATGTGTGATCTTGCGTGGATAAGAACGAGCATATTGGGTAAATACTGTTTGGTATCGTTTTGTGAGGTATGATTTAAAAAAGGTAGTGGTGTTATCGCTAAAATTTATATTATTTCGTAGTTTATGGATGAGTGTTTCATGATCGATAGTGTCATAGGCTTTCGATAGGTCAATAAATAGAGCAAGTACATACCTTCCTGGGCCTTTGAGGTTTTGGATGTGATTTAAGATGGTTTGTGTAGTGATTGTTGTGTTCGAGTGTGGTCGGAAGGCGTATTGAGTTCGGGAGAGGATGTCGTACCTGGTAAGGTGGGCCATCAGTTGCTTGTTGAGTATAGTGTCAAAGACCTTAGCAATAATCTGCAGTAGCGAGATAGGTCTGTAATTCTCAGGCAGCGTTCTATCTTTAGCTTTATATATTTCAATAACTTTAGTTATTTTTAGTGCATCAGGGTATTGGTTATGTTCTATAGCTTTATTAAAGAGCGTTGTTAATATCGGGGCAATGTACTTTGTAAGGTCTTGCATGATGGCTGGTTTTATTTTGTTTATATCTTCTGCTTTGTTTCTGTTAATTGCTTTCAGTGTATCAACTACATCATCCTGCAAAATGCGTTTGAGTGTAAAGGGAGGCAGTTTTCTCTGTGTTAGGTCTATTTCCTCTTCTCTGACTTTATGTTCTTGGGGGATTTGGGCACTGACCTTGGAGCCGACCGTCGTGTAGTGTCTGTTGAGTGCATTGGCAATACCTTTGGGGTCGGTGATTACCTTATCATCTACGCGGAGTTGGGTGGGCGAGGTCTTCAGACCTTGTGTCTGTGGGATCAGCTTTCTCAACGCATTCATACGTTTTTTTGGATTGTGACTTAGTTTTTCCATTAAGGTAGTCATGTATGCTTTCTTAGCTTTCTTAATCTCTCTTTTAGTTTTATTTCTATGCTTATTATACTTAGTTCTATTACTTTTAACTGGGCATGCTATTTTTATTTCATACAGTTCTCTTTGTTTCTTAATCATAGCTCTAATTTCATTATTGCACCATGGTTTCCATTTTCGTTTCTTTACACGCTTTTCATACTTTTCTACCACTGTCTTAATAGCTGTATGTATTTTATTTATATAATTATTAGGAGTATCGTTATTTAGTTCTGGGTCAAGAACTTGCTTAAGTTAATAAATTATTTCTTCTGTTATTATTTCCTTCTTGTCTTCATATCTCTTATCACTTAGGATTTTATAATTATTTTTCTTATGTGTGATTGGGGTGTGAAAGATAGCATAGATGGGGTGGTGATCAGAGATGCATGTAGGTAAGACATCAGATGTGATATCGCAGGTGAGTGTCGTTAATATAACATCAAGCAATGTATGGCTCTTTGCTTTGCGGGTGGGATTTTTGATTGTGGTGAAGAGGTTGTTGATTGCAAGGAAGTCACATACCTGTTTTGTAGGGCGCAAGAGATCAAGGTTAAGGTCACCAACAATCGTGATGCTGGTGTGTGGGGAGGCAGAGAGGATACCTTGCATGTAGTTTTGGAGCTCTTGGAAGAAAGCGCAGTCGTAGGATTGTGAGAGTGGTCTTTTGTAGATATGGAATATGGTGTGGATTGGATTATTTTTATGTTCTGTGCTGTGTATCTGCATGATTACGCCAGAGGCTTTTGAGATTTTAGATTCAGAGATTGTGATGTGCATATCGTTTTTATAGTAGACCGACACATCTGTGGTATGATAGGATGTGTATGTTGGGATTGGGAAGTGAGTGTGTGGTGTACCTGGTGTTATTTTGGATTCCGTAAGTGATATAATGTCTGGGATGAAGTGAGTGCAGTCAGGGTTGGATAGATGGTTAAGTAGGGTTTGGTGGCTTCCTGTTATACCACGGATATTTGTATGATATATAGAGAACTGTTTGTTTACCTTGGGGGGAAGAGATGTGTGCTGGTGGGTGTGATGGTGCATTGTTGCAATTGGGTTGAGTCTGTTCTGGTAGGTGTTCCAGGGTAGGGGGTTGGGCTGTAATAAGGAGCTCATGGCTTACTGCGGTGCCTCACTGGCAGGGAACGTCGAACTGGAACTAGACATGGTTGTATTTCCTGACCTGTTGGTCCTTGGGGAGGCAGATGAGTGGTCTGACTCACAGTTCTTGAAGTGGTTCTTCAAGTACCGAATATGAGTCAAGCGTTGGATCTTAAATCTGTTCTCACTCTCTCGTGGGCGTAGATATATCTCACCATCTGTGGTCCACACTGCTGCCACGAAATTTGGGTAGTCCTTCATGAGTTGCTTTGTGTGGTCAAGGAGTTTGCGTGTTTCAGGTGACAAGCTCTCTTTACACATGATGTGGTAATCTTTACTCGTGTAATTCTGCAAGCGTGGCGTGATTTGCGAGATTTGCTTGTGCTGGGGATGCGAAGATTTATCGTACCGGACGAAATTTTTCTTCAGCTGATTACTTGCAAACCGGACTTTTATCGCAGGCGTGGTTTTTGCTGTTTCCGGGTTGTACATCTTTGCTGCATGGTCCGAGATCATTCTTTTGCAAAGTAATATGTCACCATCCTTACAGTCCATACCTTTCGCTTTCATTAAAGCTGTTACTATTTTCTGAGTTTGTTTTTGAGTTTCTTTGGACTACTACTACTACTACTACTACTACTACTACTACTACTACTACTACTACTACTACTACTACTACTACTACTACTACTACTACTACTCTACTACTACTACTACTACTACCACTACTACTACTACTACTACTACTACTACTACTACTACTACTACTGCTGCTGCTGCTGCTGCTACTCGGTTGAATAAGAAGAACCAGGTGAAAAGGAAGAAGAGAAAAAGACGAAATCTTTGAGTATTCGTAAAGCTAACAATTGTGATAATACAGCGATTAGAATACAAGGTAGTGTATAGTGGCGCTAGATGATTCTGCAGCTGATGGAGGTTGAAAGAGCGAAATGAATGGGGACAGGGTGTTGTATATGTTAGGAAAACATAGATACACAGCAATATCGCCACATAATTACATACATACGCAGCATATATAACATACATAAACATACATAACATACATAATACATAACATAACATACATCACACACATGATAATACTAACACATACAATGTACATAGCAGACATAACATACAATACATAACATACCTAGCATAAACAGAATAGCATACGTAACACACATAACATATATAACATACATAACATACATAACACATACATAACATACATAACATGCGTAACATGCGTAACATTCATAACATACATAACATACAGTGCATACATAACATACATAACATACATAACATACATAACTACATACATACATACATATACATATCTATCTATCTATCTATCTATCTATCTATCTATCTATCTATCCTCTCTCTCTCCTCCTCCTCCTCCTCCTCCCCCCCCCCCCCCCCCCCCCCCCCCCCCCCCCCCCCCCTTCTTCTACTCTCACGCTTTCCACACCCTTTCCACCTCGCTTCGCAGTACATCTGTATCCACACATAGCACACACTCACATACCACCCTCACACATGTACACCTAACTTAACTATTTTATAACCAACAACAACAACAACACACTGACAAATTAACCTTACCTTACAGCAGCTTCTTGAAATCTTAGCTTAGAATAGATACACCCGTTCGTAAAACAGACGTTGCGAGCGCTTAGGCGCCCCGTCTGTATAAGGTCACTACATACATACATACATACATACATACATACATACAAACCATACATACATACATACATACATACATACATACTTACATACTTACATACTTACATACATACATACATACACACATACACACATTTCTGTAACCTCTCTAGTTTTCTACATACTGCTCTCACACTCCTTTTCCACCTTTTCCCCCCTTTTTTCCCCATCGGTTGCCACCTCGGTGTCAAGCCACCTTTCACCTCTTTTCCACACCTTTCCGTTCACAAGCAAAAAGGTAACTCAACTTTTCCGGCCTAAAAAATTTTCGCTGTCACACGTCACGTGTTCTCTGGCCAGCCTCCCTTTCTTGCTTGCCTCCACAGATGCCTCTTCCTGCACATACCAGGTTCCAATCTTCAACACATCTCCCCCTTTTTCCTCACATCGCACCTCCCTTTTTCCTCACTCTCCATCCCTTACCCTGCCTCCTTTTTTCACCATCTGTCCTATGCCACAACTCAATCCTTCCATATCTATCTATCTATCTATCTATCTATCTATCTATCTCTCTCTCTCTCTCTCTCTCTCTCTCTCTCTTCCCTATCTGGTAGTGTTTTCTTACCTTTCCCCCCCGTCCCACAACCCATGCTTTCCCAATTTTCTCACTTGTTTATGCTAGGTATGTTATGTATTGTATGTTATGTCTGCTATGTACATCGTACGTGTTAGTATTATATTATGTGTGTGATGTATGTTATGTTATGTTACGTATGTTATGTATGTTATGTATGTTTATGTATGTTATGTATGTTGTGTGTGTATGTAATTATGTGTCGATATTGCTATGTATCTATGTTTTCCTAACATACACAACACCCTGTCCCCATTCATTTCGCTCTTTCAGCCTCCATCAGCTGCAGAATCATCTAGCGCCACTATACACTCCCTTGTATTCTAATCGCTGTATTATCACCATTGTTAGCTTTACGAATACTCAAAGATTTCGTCTTTTTCTCTTCTTTTTCACCTGGTTCTTCTTATTCAACCGAGTAGTAGTAGTAGTAGTAGTAGTAGTAGTAGTAGTAGTAGTAGTAGTAGTAGTAGTAGTAGTAGTAGTAGTAGTAGTTAGTAGTAGTAGTAGTAGCAGTAGTAGTAAGTAGTAGTAAGTAGTAGTGGTAGTAGTAGCAGTAGTAGTAGTAGTAGTAGTAGTAGTAGTAGTAGTAGTATTGATAACGATAGCAGTCCCCTTGGCGGAGGCTATAATCCTGCAGACAAACCAGAAGCATGACTCCTGTTTAGTCCTTCAATTTTCTTAGAAAGATCTCTCAGAAAAACCTCATAGCATTGACAAAGGAAGAGGTAACTAATGCATTTGAATGTAATAATTTTTTCCATTGATCATTATTGATAGGGCCATTCTGGACATAAAAGACCCTAAATATTTTTACTGCAGAGTAGGCAAGAATGCATACATACATACATACATGCATACATGCATACATACATGCATACATACATACATACATACATACATAAATACATAAATACATAACATACATACATACATACATGCATACATACATACATACATATGTACATACATACATACATACATACATACAAACATAGATACATGCATACATGCATGCATTCATACATACATACATACATACATACATACATACATATGTACATACATACATACATACATACATACATACATACAAACATAGATACATGCATACATGCATGCATATATACATACATACATACATACATACATGCATGCATGCATGCATGCATGCATGCATACATACGTACATACATACACACATACATGCATACATACATACATACATACATACATACACACACATACATACATACATACATACATACATGCATGCATGCATCATGCATGCATGCATGCATACATACATACATACATACATACATACATACATATCGACATGCATACCGACGTACATACATAAATACATACATAACATACATACATACATACATACATACATACATACATACATACTTGCATACATAATACATAACATGCATGACGTAAATAATGTCAATTCATAACGTACATATTTATATATACAATTCGTAGGTCTTCTTTTCTTCCCCCTATACATAACGTACATATTCATGCATACAATTCGTAGGTCTTCTTTTCTTCCCCCTATACATAACGTACATATTTATACATACAATTCGTAGGTCTTCTTTTCTTCCGCCTGTTTGCTCTGATACATACATACATACATACCTGCTTTCTGCCCTTAATGTACATATTTATACATACAATTCGTAGGTCTTCTTTTCTTCCCTCTGTACATAACGTACATATTTATACATACAATTCGTATGTCTTCTTTTCTTCTTCCTATACATAATGTACATATTCATACATACAATTCGTAGGTCTTCTTTTCTTCCGCCTGTTTGCTCTGATACATGCATACATACATACATACATACATACATGCATACACACATACATACATACATACATACATACCTGCTTTTTGCCCTTAACGTACATATTTATACATACAATTCGTAGGTCTACTTTTTCTCCCTCTATACATAACGTACATATTTATACATACAATTCGTAGGTCTTCTTTTCTTCCCTCTATACATAACGTACATATTTATACATACTATTCGTAGGTCTTCTTTTCTTCCCCCTATACATAATGTACATATTTATGCATACAATTCGTAGGTCTTCTTTTCTTCCCCCTATACATAATGTACATATTTATACATACAATTCGTAGTTCTTCTTTTTCTCTTCCCTATACATAACGTACATATTTATACATACAATTCGTAGGTCTTCTTTTCTTCCCCCTATACATAATTTACATATTCATACATACAATTGGCAGGTCTTCTTTTCTCCCCTCTATACATAACCTACATATTTATACATATTAATACAATTCGTAGGTCTTCTTTTCTTCCCTCTATACATAACGTACATATTTATACATACAATTCGTAGGTCTTCTTTTCTTCCCTCTATACATGACGTACATATTTATACATGCAATTCGTAGGTCTTCTTTCTTCCCTCTATACATAACTTACCTGTTTATACATACAATCCGTAGGTCTTCTTTTCTTCCCTCTATACATAACGTACATATTCATACATACAATTCGTAGGTCTTCTTTTCTTCCGCCTTACTCGGGCTTCCACATTTGTGGATCAAGATGTACAAATGTGGATCGGCTAATAATACTTTTCGAGTTTTGAATCCATATTTGTGGATTTTGATAGTTGTATTAATATTAATAATATTATCAAAATGAGTCCGGTTGAAGCTAACCATGCCAAAAAACCGTTCTTTAATAACTGATGAATAAAACCTTCTATCAGACTGAGCACCTTAACGACCGGCCACATTTACCGTTGATAAGACACTCTTTTTGACCGGCTCATTAGATTCTCCTCTGCACGACGTTTCGACTTCACTAACTAGTTTTCGATTTCGTTCATAAATGATTTCAAACGATCAATTCAAAGTTATTTTCAGCTAGTGCCATTTTTCCTGTTCGCATTACTTTTTCCCCGAATTCCCCGTGAAAATGCTTTTAAGGTAAATTTGTGAACAAGAACGGAAAAAACACAATATCTAACTTGTCCGGGCCACACGTTGCCAGTCATTTTCGCCTTGAGGCTTCCCAAATCGATTTGGGAACTTTCAAGTCCAACAACCCGACAACTATTACTGGGTACATTCAAGTGTCAAACTTAGCCAGCGAATTTGAGTTAAGTGTCAGATTTCAGATTAGCGGCCAGATTTTAGATTAGTGGTCAGAATTCAAATTAGATCAATTTAACGGTAATATTTCGCAAAAATTGTGCAGATTTTGCGAACGGATATAGCCGTTAAGTTGCAGTAATTTGAATTCTGACCACTAATCTGAAATCTGGCCGCTAATCTGAAATCTGCCCCTTAACACAAGTTCGATGGCTGAGTTTGACACTTGAATGTACCCAGTAATATCCGTTTATGACTGTTTACTTGAAGACTCGCGACACTATCCGTTTGAGAACAGGAGACCTCACAATCTACGTTCTACACTTGATCGTACGTTGCACCCAAGCCTGCAATGAGTTCGAAATTATGTAAATAAACGAAGTGACCTCTCTACTATTTACTTGTATTTCACCTGCTTCAAAGCAGCCATAGTGTTCTTATTAAGAGTTCGTTGTATCTGCCTACTTGAATAGTTGTATACAAACTCACAATTCGAATTTTTTTTCCATTCAAGAGAAAACTACACACACAGAGTTGGTGTGTTCTGTGTGCACAGATCGATTTGGAAAGACCCTCTCTTTCAGGAGTGGCTATACAACAACGTATTAGGACAGTGGTGACCAAAAACACATATGTCTCGACAGACCGTTCACCTGCCGTTGCATTTTTGTGTCCCTTCTCTGCCTTTATACACACTATGCAGTCAACCAACACAGTATGTGTTTAGTTTTATCGTTTTAGGGTCACCCCCTACCTACAGAGTGGAGAACACCTCTTCCACTGCACCTCGCCCTCTTCAGCTACTGCTCTGCGTTCTGGCTTGCTCCTGGTACGTAACCAGTCGCGACAAGACGACCCAGCATCAAAATACTACGAGCACAAACAACGTTGCCTGGACTTATATCCCATCTTGGGCTCCCGTACGGACACCCTACGTACAGGTAAGAGGTTTCAGGAAGAAGTCAAGGCTGGCAAGACTGCTCGCCTCCATACTGATCTTCCACGTATACAAACTGTGCAGTTTATTTACGATTTACTGACCAGCTACGTTGATGATGCACGAGACATTCTTCGGGAAATTCATAAGGATAAGGCTACCTGGCTGCTACAGGTCCCCATTGCCCCTCAAGCCAGCCTGGACCTCCTTTGTAACCCAGATTGGACAGACGCTGAGGTCTACGCCCAGTACCTGGGACCTACTGGATCGTTGGCAGCCGCAGAGAAGCTCTGGCGCGACATGGGCCACGTCATCCCCGTAGAAGCTTTTCACAACTACTACCCAGTCACCGCTCCCACCGTCGGATTGACAAGGTCACTACCGGTCACTGCACTCCCCGGCACAACCGCTAGTGCCATATCCATTCCCTCATCGAACCAGACTGGTCCGACAACTCTGCAGCCCATCGGACGTTCATCTGCGACTACGACCCGCTCGAGCCACCCATCGACGTCTTCGGCTCCTGGAACAGCTACGCTGATTTCGTCAACGCCGATATTACCCTCAGCCCTGACATCTGCAGTCACGCCGACACTTCGAACACCGACGTCTGTTCGAACTGTTTTCGCACGAGGACTAGCAGTCAGCTATCACATCGCCAACACGCCAATTCAACTGGCCATTATGCACGCCATCAGTAATGTTAACGAGTGGGGAGACAGAGTTACGGTCACCATCATGGACGCCTGTTGGTACCGCTTCGTCCGCGTCACCAACTCAATCCAGCAAGTTTGGAGTTCACTGTCCCTCATCTGGCTGCTATTCATTCGCGACCTTATCCATGGCTGTCTGGACCAACCCGATTTATACAAGTCAGCTCTCCAAACTCTCTATCTACGACGTTTTCAGAACGAACAACTTTTGGCGTACATCCAACGGTGTATTACGTTTTACGAGACTACACATGCAGCTGGCGTGAGCATCTGCGACGGAAACCAGATTGAGGACTTGGGCCGTATGCTCACCCCGATGGAACGCGACCGATGGAATCAGCATTCGGACCAAGTCCTACTTACGTATGGCGTTGGCTGGCCGCGCAATCTGGATGACGTCAATCCCTTGGGCCAGGACCCTCGACCAAAACGATATGCAGGAATACCTTCTTGGGATGGAGACTCCGGTCCGCACCGACATCAAAGACCCATCTACGTACAGACGGGTCTCTGTTCGTCCAAGACGTCAGCAGCTCCGGCAAGTAACGACTACTGAGGCGAACACCAACACTAACCGCCCCGCTTGGCAGAAACGTAAGGCGGACGCCATGGCAATGACGCAGACTGCCCCTCTACAGACGTCGACTCGCCAGATCAAGCGTTTGAAGACCGACCCACCGGGTACCTCGTCGAACCAGATCGATCGAAAACTTTTTACGTGCCTACCATGCACCTACTGCAAGGAGCACAACAACTTCTTGAAGAAGGGCCAGCTCCCCAAACATTCGTTTGAAGAGTGCAAACTTCGTCGACAGCGTCGTCAATATGACGAAAAGCCATCAGCGGCCGTTGCCCGCAGCACCCGCGCACCTTCCATATGACTACCCGGTCCTACACACCCTCTTCGCTGGTGCCAACGCCCCCGCCTCTACGGATTGCGACAGCCCCAACAGTTGTTACCGGATGTGTTTGGGTTGCCAAACATCCAATCAGTCGCCCATTCATCGGCAAGACTACATGCGCTTTGGATTCAGCCTGCAATTGTAAAGGCGTCGCTCGCTTATCGTGGGTTCTACAACACGGCTTTACGATCCGGCAGCTGCCGCCTGTGGCAGCACGCTCATCCGTCGGCATCGACGTCCTCACCGACGGCATCGAACTCTTTGTTTCCGCTGGCCCAACGTCGCCGCTTCATGCAATCACCGTTTATGTGTCAGCTCACCTGCCCGATCGCGTGGATCTTCTCTTCGCCAACGAGGTGACCGCACAGATCAACTTATCCATCGACGAGGCCCAGAGGATCAAGCCAACGGACTACATCCCTTTGAAGCCCACAGCAAGACAGATCGTCTACGAGACGGAATTTCATCTCTTCGATGAGCCACTTCAGGTGGGCGACCGTCAACTAGCAACCATCAGCTATGACTTCCGCCCGGAGACTCTGGCTGAAATGACTTCTTGCCCGACCTCCGAGATTGAGAAGATCTTCAAGCTCCGTGTTACACAACCTTCGGATCCCTACTATCTTTTGTCAACTTCGCAAGCCCACCTCTACGGCCGCACAGTCAACCTGTTCATGTCCGAAAAGAAGCGACCATGTGATGGGAGGGTACTGACAGATCACGACGAAGACGATGCAGAAGAGGAAGAAGAAGAAGAAATCAGATCTAGTGCCTCCAAGAAACACAAGCCATCCTCTGATCTGATCACACATGAGGATTATTATAACGATGCCCGTTCTTGGTCGCTTATCCGACATACTCAGCGGGCCGACCCGAGACGCAGTCCGACTGTGCGATCTCTCTTTCAGATCATCGTCATCATCATCTTCATCGTCATCGTCATCGCCATCGTTGATGCAGGCTTCATCCTCATCATCGACAGCATCTTCACCTACCACACCCGCTGCATCGGCCCTTGGCCAACCATCGGCCCCTGCACCTGGCACACCGCAATCGTTCCAGACTGCGCTGACTAACCCTCCGTCGCTACAAGCTCCAGTTGTTCCTCTAACATCTAGTCACAACTATCAACAGAGTAGGCGGCGCTCTTCAAGCAAACGCGAACGCTCAACATCACCGGTACCCTCTTCTCCTTGCTCTCAAGTTCCGCCAGTCTCGCCTTTGCCACCCCGGCTCACCCAATCGACTACCAGTCCAGTCGCCGGGTTGAGTAAAGCATCTACGAGAGCACATACCAGCGCCCGCCGGAGGGCAGCCCGCGCATCTCCTGGCCGTTCGACAGCTTCGTCCAGTTCTTCGTCGACCTCTGTGACAAATACAGCCGCAACGCCAGCCCAACCGCAGGCACCTACAACATCTTTTAGTAGTTCGTCCTCCTCGTCCAGCTCGTCGTCGGTACCTGCGGCAAGCCCAGCTAGGGTGCGAGCCCTATCCTGGGCGACCCACTCCCCAGTCCAAGGAGGCCCTCGAGTCGCATACTCGCTAATTATAAGCCCACTTGGACTATACAGGACCCGCACTCCCACCGCTGAAGACCGCGACAAGGTGGGACCACAAAACCAGCTGGCACAGAGAGAAGCAATGACGCCGATACCACCTCCACCTCTTTCCCCTCCAGCTGAGGGTTATGTCCGGATCAGCCCTACGAGATCGAGCCACCCTCGGTCGGGATTCTCCAACCTTACGGACATGCCAGCCCACCAATTGGAAATTCAGAAAGCATATGGCACCAACGGCTCCCCAGGCATGGACAAGGAACTCTACATTGTTCGGGACATTTACGTCACGTTTTTCCCGACAGCAGCCATGACCATGATTCCAGGCACTCACCCGCATTGCCGTACGCGTCACCTGGGATACTGAATCCCGAAGCACTTTACGCTCAACCAAGGCCTATGGCCGGACTCCACAATGGTGCACATGCAACACCCAAGAGTGGAACGCTACCATCCTAGGATACAATCGCTCCGCCACGGAGTCTTCCGTTTCCAACCCCTTAGTAGCCCTCCTACCTTTCAAGTGACTGAAGACTGGCTTCTCCCTTCGGCGGATTACAACCACTTCGCCGATAGACCACTTTTGGTGAGAACTTTCCTCCCGCGGGATGCTAAGTTACCACATACCAGCGTAAGCAGAATATACGCTCACACAGAACCGCGACAATGGTATGGAAAGACCAACTGGGACAATCAATACTCAACAGAATTCTCTGAAGCCATCCAAGGTTTCCACCGCGATCGCCCTACTATCTTGATGCAGCGTTACTGGCCCCCTCGTAACAACGCACACGAGATAGATCCGGAGACTTTTGAAGACTTCACACATGGCCTAGCTCTTCGGTCGGGCACCAGACGCCCCCTCGCAGTCGTCAACACCGAAGCCATGTGCCTGGTCCGTGCAGACACTACATCGGCTCCCTTGATGACCCGCCGCGGTGGCAATACGTCTACGAAAACCGTACTTGAAGACATCTTCCAGATCCCGGAAGGTTCCACCATATCACGGTTTTATGAAAGCAAGCACACTGCTATCATATTCCACTTCGGCCCGAAAAACGGTAGAAACACTGCTCAACTTATTGCATCCTCTCTAGACGGATCTAACATCGAACCTACTGGCGATGTCCCGAACTTCGAAGCAAGAATGTCCTTCGACCATATTTTCCGCCCATGGGGATATCGATGTTCGTACCTCGGCCTACTTGTGGGAGCAAACCCAAGTGCATCACCCTTAGCAGCCGTCCTTCGAGGAGAACTCCTATTCCCGTGGTGCAGTATGGAGCAAACCGAAATTAAGCACCTACGATTTCATCCGCTGCCGCTTTCGACATCACTATACAAACGCCGTGTCTTTCGATTCCCAACTCGAGAACGCTGCTTTGCTTTACAGCATTACTTTCATCGCCTTCCGTGTAACGACCCGATATGGCTCAAAATCGTCGCAAATTACACCTACTATAACCACAATCGCGGAAACATCGTGCCAGAACTACGTGCAGTACATGAGCGATCTTACGATTGCATTGTCGACCTGCCGCTTACCTACTTCGACGATAGTAACATCACTGTCTACTACACGGACGGAGGAGACGAACTGTTTTTGGGTTCATTCTTGAACCCTAACGACTATGGGACAAGCGGTGTGTGTAACGAAGTTCGTCGGAATAGTTTCGATCGACGACGCCGCTACCCGCGACTACCTTCAACAAGCACCCAACTGGAAGGCACGCCCAGACACATCGAGAATTAGGGATTCTTTCTCATGCGAATTCCGTTGGATACGTTATGAAAACGTCCCGTGGCATCTAGCCCAGTGGTTTCTTATGACCATCGCCAGCGAAACCGGACGACGTTCAAGCAAGGAAATTCATGTGGTACATCACCCACCCCATACTGTCCCATGTTCGACCGATATCATTAACCCGTACTCCCGAGACAAACGTCTCCGTGGCTACCCATACGGAACCCTACTTATCCGTATGCTATCTTCACGCCACGCTCAACGACACTTCAACGTTTGGCGCACAGGCGTTAAGTATAACACCCTTCAACACGAAGGCCACCTCGAACACCGGTGGATCAACCTCAAGGAGTTCAGGACAGAAGAAAAGCTCGACCATTTCTACAACAGGCTACAAATGAGTACCCGAGACCTCGTGTACGAGCGATTGCTTATCCCAGAACCTGAAACCTCCCATGTATTTACACTCTCTCCAGGAGAGACACGGATACACTACCGAATCGGATATCCCCATACCTACAGTATCCATGCTGGATTCGACCTTCAAGCATCGTCATCACACCCTTACGAGATAGTGTACTCCCCTGAGAAGTACGATGATCAACCTGATTCTTCGTCAAGTTCAAGTTCCTCATCCAGTTCGTCATCTAGCACGAGTTCATCGTCAGGAACAATGGCCCCTGCTCAGCCTCCATCGGCCCCAGCGACGGTACCACCGGCCCCAGCACAACCACCGTTGGCCTCAATTCAGCCTCCATCACCCCTGGTTCATCCACCAGCGGCCACTGGTTCTGACGCACCGGCCGCACCGTTGCCACAGGTAACTCGTGCCTTCCCTGTTCGACCACAGCCCTCTTTTGTGCAAGCCCAGTGAGAACAAAAAGCATCACGACGATGACGATTCAAAGGGCGGCGGACAAGGCCCCCCCTCGACTTCGTCAAGCGGATCCTCGCCAAGCGGTTCGTCAAACAGCTTGCCATCAACGCCGACTACGACCCAGACATCTGCTACTTCTCCTCCTCACTCAACGACGCGACGTTCGCAACACCCTCGGAACAAGGAAAGTGTGAACTTTGCGGATTGCCCAAAAGAAACCTTTCCTCTGTCACCTAGCCACATTGCCTCTTCCGATCATCGAGCCGTACCTTCAAGACGACGACTCCTCGACCATAAATCTCGGAGTTGCAGCCAATTCAATATGCTCGCTCGGCCTGGCACTGGCCTAAATCAGAGTTTGGGCAATACGCAAAGTCAAGCTTGACAACTAAATCTGGGACATTCTCCAGACTCCAAACAACTGAGGCTGCCCGCTCCTCTGACGCTTCAGACCGACATCGGCCCGCCGTTTCCATACGCGGACTCCTTCATGGAAGACTTCGCGCAGACATGCCCCGACCCTCGCATGCTCTTTTGCACGGCATCAACAGTCCAGGGACCCCATCCTACCCCGTGGTTCTTCATTTCTGAAAGACTTCCTAACCAAGCGAGCGGAACAAAAAGCGGCACCAACAGGTCCTAAGTTTCCCTCTGAAGCAGTCAGCTCAAGCCTCACCAAACCCCAACAAGGCCAACTCTGGGCCCTCATCCGCGAATTCGACCATATCTTTCAAGACAAGGCAGGCATCTTGAAACATACTGTCGTGTCCCTTCGACTCAAACCGAATGCCAAACCAGTTGCAGTTCCATGCCCGCGCTGGACTCCGGCAGTGGGCGAATATCTTTCTAGCTGGGCTACGGACGTCCTCAGCGCCGGCACATGGAGCTACGCCTCCTCTCAATGCGCATGGGCGAGCCGCAGTTGCCCGGTCGGGAAATTCGAGGATATCGCGAAAGTGGTCATCCGAGACATTCGGAACGTTTACGACTACCGCATGCCCAATGACAACCTTCATCTCCCAGTCCCAGGTCTTCCAAACCCGGATCATTACCGAGAACGATTCGCCGGCTGGCACTATCTCAGCTCCATCGACATGGTAGACGGCTTCTCCCACCTTCGCCTGAACCCGGACGATGACAGCCGAGATGTTTTAGCCGTGTGGACCCCTCAAGGTCTATTTGTCCCCAACTTCATGTCAAGGTGTACATCGTGCCCCCGGCGATTTCCAACGCGCGATCGAGAAGTCATTCCAACCACTCCCCTTTTGGAACAAGCCGCCCCCAGCTATTTCTACTGCAGGCGCCTATCTCGACGACGCCACCGCTGGTGCAAACGACTTTCAAACACACCTGAACCAAATTCGTGGTATATTCTCAAGTATGGACACCTCCGGCTTTCATGGATCGGCGCGCAAACTCCGCTTGGGATACCATGAACTGACAATACTCGGCAAGAAATGTAGTAAGAAAGGTATCGCCGCTGACACAGCGAAGATCGACGCCATCCTCCGAATGGCTGATTCCTCCAATGTGTCTGAAGTTCGATCCGTTCTGGGTATGACCAACTTCATACAGGCCCACATCCCCGACTACTCCCGCCTTGTATCACCTCTTACGAACTTGCTTAAGTCCACTCACGCCCGACCAGCAGGTCAACCCTACCTCCATCGGGAAGAGCGGAAATGTATGAAGAAGCTCCGCCGCGTGCTACTATGCTCCCCGTCCAGGCCAAGTATGAGTCTTCCCACCATCTTTGCCTTCGGACGGATGCTAGCCAAATGGGCATCGAAGGTGCCCTTCACACTGGCCCTGACCGCGACGCCCCGGTTATCCAATACTTTTCTCTCAAGTTCACAGACACGCAAACCCGCTGGGCGACCTACGTGCGAGAAGCCTATGGCTCCGGCGTTATTTACGGAGTTCAACAGTGCCGCTACTACATCGATGCCAGCGACCACGAACTCACTATCGTCACCGATCACTCTCAAGTGGGTTTTACCCATCGTAATGGCTTCACCCGCCCCCCCCCCCCCCCCCCCCCCCCCCCCGCCCAGCGCTTTTCCCACTTGAGCCGTCATCGTCCCTATAAATATTACGCCATGACCGGCGTACCCATGTAAGTCCTTGATCGCCTCTTGTGTCTGCAGGTCAACGATTATTCTCACCGAACTTGAACCCCTCAGTAGTTATATCGGCACGGCATACTTGGTGCTTCATTGGTTCATCTTGGCTTTGTGAACCCGGCCACCTAATTTTCTATGGCTCGACATCACCTCCCGATATCACCGCTCGCTACTGCGCCTCAATTGTCCCAGTCCTGCTGCAAATCATCGATATCCGGCCCCGGCTGATCATCATCCGCATTGCGCAAATATAGATGCACCACTCTTCTACTCTCCAATAGTTTAAGAGATTCACCCACCTCTCTTTTTCCTTTTTGACACATTTTTTTAGTGAGACAACATACTTCGTTAATCACTCATTCTGTACGCAACTCAACGCAACCGTTAGGTCTGGGGGGGGGGGGGGGGGGAGCTGTCAGACTGAGCACCTTAACGACCGGCCAAAACCTTTACCGTTGATAAGACACTCTCTTTGACCGGCTCATTAGATTCTCCTCTGCACGACGTTTTGATTTCACTAACTAGTTTTCGATTTCGTTCAAAAATGATTTCAAACGATCATTTCAAAGTTCTTTTTAGCTATTGCTATTTTTCCTGTTCGCATTACCTTTTCCCCCGAATTCCCCGTTAAAATGCTTTTACTGTAAATTTGCAAGTGAACAAGAACGGAAAACACACAATATCTAACTTGTCCACACGTTGCCAGTCATTTTCGCCTTGAGGCTTCCCAAATCGATTTGGGAATTTTCAAGTCCAACAACCCGACAACTATCAGTTTATGATTGTTTACTTGAAGACTCGCGACTATCCGTTTGAGAACAGGAGACCTCACAATCTACGTTCTACACTTGATCGTACGTTGCAC